>LBNU01018741.1:49521-69248 GCA_014162995.1 Artemisia annua
AAACGTTTCAATATGGACAAAGCAAAATCTTTAAGTACACCAATGGTTGGTAGATCACTAAATGTTGACAATGATCCATTTCGCCCATGCGAAGAAGATGAAGATGTCCTTGGACCAGAAGTACCGTACCTCAGTGCAATTGGAGCTCTAATGTACCTAACAAATTGTACTAGGCCCGATATTTCTTTTGCAGTTAATTTGTTAGCAAGATTTAGTTCATCTCCCACAAAAAGGCATTGGAATGGAATCAAGCACATATTTCGATACCTTCGTGGAACGACTGACTTGGGTTTATTTTATTCTAACAATTCAAAACAAGGATTGGTTGGTTATGCAGATGCAGGTTATTTGTCTGATCCTCATAAAGCTAGATCTCAAACTGGTTACGTGTTCCTGAACGGAGACACTGCTATTTCATGGCGTTCTCAAAAGCAAACACTTGTAGCAACATCATCGAATCATGCTGAAGTTATTGCACTTCATGAAGCTAGCAGAGAATGTGTATGGTTAAGGTCGATGACACAACTCATTACGACTTCTTGTGGGCTTGAGAAAGAGAATAACCCAACACTCATCTACGAAGATAATGCAGCTTGTGTCGCACAAATGAAAGAAGGGTATATCAAAAGTGACAGAACGAAACATATACCTCCAAGATACTTCGCATACACTCAAGACCTTATAAAAGATAACCAAATTGAAATGAAGTATGTCCAATCAAGCAAGAATTCAGCAGATCTTTTCACCAAGGCACTCCCAACTTCGGTTTTCAGAAAGCATGTCCATGATATTGGAATGCGACATGTACAGAAGACATAACACTCTATGGATGTCTACATCAGGGGGAGTCAACTACACACTGCACTCTTTTTCCCTTAGCTAAGGTTTTTTCCCACTGGGTTTTTCTTTAGCAAGGTTTTTAATGAGGCAGTACTTCAAAGTTGAACCCTAAGTTGACAATGTGTCATCCAAGGGGGAGTGTTATAAATGGTCAAATATTGTACAAGGTATTGCATTATTGGTTACTATGTGGATTTCCACATTTGTCAAAAAGATGTACGTAAATTGTCCCCCTAATAAGTGTAGTGCATGGCAAAGTAATAGTGCATGCATGTTTGTAGTATAAATATTACATGGGTGTAACGAAATGAAATACACCAAAAGATCAGTTTCCATATTGTTCTTTACTTCTTCCTACTTCTTTCTCTATAATCATTATCTTTACAATAAAGTTTGATAATTATACTTACATAGGCCTCGTTAATTATAACATTATTGAATTTGTTAGAATATAATTCTTTTTAAAAGTTTGCCTTCGTGCATTGATTAAGTAAAATTGAATGTATGTGAAAATTTTTAAATTTTTTAATAAATTGAAATGTTGTCTAGTTAAAGTGTATAAGTCTAATGAACTTATGTTATTTAAATTTTTTTTAGAATTTTGTTATTTGTAGCCTAAAACCTATGTTTAATAAATAAAAACATGCAATAAAAAGTAGTAATACATTAGGTGGTTTTTAACTTCGGGAGGTGGGAGTTATTGAAATTACAATCAATTTAGAGTTAACTACATTTTTGGTCTATGTGGTTGTATCAAAATCTCACTTTTGGTATCTCACTTTTGGTCCAATTTTCAAAATACGTGAGATTCCAGTCCAATAGTTTGGGTTTTGTTCCACTTTTGGTCCAATTTTCTAACGGAGTTAGTCTANACCCGTTTATTATAACATAAAAAACATATATATATATAGCAATAAATTGTTAGTGGCCAAATGTGCACTAGCATATACTCCATCCGTCCTATTTTATAAGTCCATGTTTGAAATGTCAAAGTCTTTTTTCTTTGACTGTAATTATTTTTTTTCGTGTTATATAATACTTAATGAAAAGTATACTAATGAAAATACATTTAAAACACAAATCAATTTATATAGTTTGTATCAAGTATTATATAACACGAAAAAAATACTAATTATGGTCAAACTTTGAAGAAAAAGACTTTGACTTTTCAAACATGGGTTTATAAAATGGGACGGAGGGAGTACCTGGATTTGACTTATACTACTACGGGTATTTCATTTGGGGACGATATCTTTGAAACGTTAGTAGCATTGAAAATGCATTGCTAGTTTGGCAACGATTGCAACTACTCTTAACTGTTAACTGCTGTTTGTTTTGCCAAACATAACAATAGTATAACAACTACGTAGTTTTTATCATCATGTGCCTTTAACTATAAAGAGATGTAATTGCAAGGAGGGAAAAGATAAAGAGTAATTAGAACTACTTGAATCATTGATATGGGTTATATAATACATCTTTTTTAGTGTGTATGCCTAACAGTCATCCTAACAATAAGATTGCAACGCATTTCATTATCAAGATATTAAATAAGATGATTAAAAAGATACAAGTATATGTGTCATGATCTTTATTCTTTAAGATGGTCAAGGAGTAACAAGTAAAAAGATGTATCATTACATTTCATGCCTAATCTCAGATGAGCTTGAAACAGTTCTAAGTTATAATTGTGATTGAAATAAGAAACTCATTCAGCTAGTATGATATCAACTTATCGACAATGTTTTTTTTGCATCATATATTTTGTTAGTCATGAAAAAACAAACTACATGTGCAACAAAAATCCCAGTGAAACTTAATATCAATGATTTTGATGTGTATACTTTTTGCCAATCAAGTTTTCATTGGTGATTTTAAAGTCCCTACATAAAAATCGAACGACATGACCAGATGCTGGAAAGGCATTGCAACATTCATCGAAAAGTTGCACTCTGGTTACCAGATGCTGGAAAAACTTGGCGCCACCTACCCATCTGAAAATCCCCACTCCTTTCAGCAGCAGCATCCTTACGGCCAGTTGCTTTCTTCTTTTCACACTTCCCTTTTTTATTATCATTACCATCTTCACCTCCTGATCCATCCGAACCCTCTTCACCAAACCTCATTTCTTTCCTAGCCGCTTCATAGTCAAACGGTATGATCATTACCAACCCCCCTGAACCACCACCCTCCGCCCCTTGTCTTGACTTCATCTGCTCATCAGCAGTCTGCACACATTTCTTGAAGCTTGAAGAAAGATCCGAAAGTGACACATTCGCCTCCTCAGCTCCAGCTTTTTCTTCACCATCAGAACTAGATTCGGAATCCAACATTATCACATCGTTTTCATCTTCCGTTTTACGCTCACTGTTCTCATCATCATCATCATTGTCAGTAGTTTCAGGTTTCTCTTCCTCCGCTTCAGACTCAGATTCCAGCAAAATAATGTCGTTTTCCGGTTTAGAGCTTGCTTCTGAGGGTAAAACGGGGATTTCTTCAGGTTTAGCTGATTCTTTTACAACGAGATGTGAAGGCTCGATTTTATCAGGAAAAGAACGGAACGGGAGAGAAACTTTAGATTTGATCTCTTCAACTTTAATCTCTTCTATTGCCTGTATAACTGGAAGAAGAAAAAAGACATTCTTTATTTGCAGCAACATCACAATAGTATTGCAACAAATGTTAGCCCTTATAATTGTTATAGATCAAATATGATGTTATTTAGTGTTTAAAATCTCTAGTTATATATTTCTGTAATTTGTATTTGGGTCGAATTGTCAAGTCTACTATGGGTTGAACCTTATTAACCCAAACAAGCCCATAAGTTTGGCAGTTACTTAGTTTTAGGGTTGTGTCGGTTAGAGTCAGTAGGTTTAGAAACGTTGTGTTGCTTCATACACATCGTTTCATTCAGTATATAGAATAGGATCCTGTAAACAAAGAGTAACCCATTCGTTCATATATATCAGTTAATATTAAAGGGTTCAAACCCAATTCTCTTGTTCTTACTTTATACTTGATGATGGTTCATACATGATGGTTGTTTGCTTATTTACTGATCCAGGAAACCTCAAGAATCAGACCTGTGCATCGATTATCAATTGGTATCAGAGCCGAAGGAATCAAACAACACAACAATTCATGATTTTGATCATCACTCAAGATTCAAAAGCATCGAGATTGAAGTCTGGTTTTTCGCCATGGTTTACAAGAATACTTGGCGATATGTTGTAGAACTTGAGAGTTCACACAGATTTGGTAACCAGAAACAACAAGGACACAACTTGTTGTTTACCGAGAATTTGCGAGTTCTTTGGAAGTAAAAGCCGAGACAAACAAAGTTGTCTAGGGCACGAAGTGTTTCAAATCGACACAAAAGATGAAGACCTCTTTGTTGCGACAAAGGTGGGGATGAAGACCAGATTCAAACAAAGAAAGAAAAGAGAAAAGGGTACACGTTAAATTGTTTTGAGTGATAAGTGTGGAATGATTGCAAAATTTTCAAGGACTAGATACCAAAGATGATGAAGCAGTTGAGACTGTTACAAAACGTTTATTGATCTAGTTGTAGTCTACCATGAAACTGCTAGTATGCCTAGGGTTGAAAAATCGTATGAAGTGGGAGAAGCAAGCAAGAATTGTTTGGCCATGGACCTGCAAGATCAGAAGGATACAAGAGTGAAGGATGGAGCAATAGAATCAAAGGACCATTTTGGTGTTAAACTTGAACAAGAAGATGATGAAAGCAACAGCAATGGAAGCAATGATTTCGAAGTCATTGTTTGAAGATCACAAGCAAACAGGTTTCAAGAAGATGAAGAATTTGATGCTATAAAATTAGGGGGGAAATGTTAGCCCTTATAATTGTTATAGATCAAATATGATGTTATTTAGTGTTTAAAAACTCTAGTTATATGTTTCTGTAATTTGTATTTGGGTCGAATTGTCAAGTCTACTATGGGTTGAACCTTATTAACCCAAACAAGCCCATAAGTTTGGCAGTTACTTAGTTTTAGGGTTGTGTCGGTTAGAGTCAGTAGGTTTAGAAACGTTGTGTTGCTTCATACACATCGTTTCATTCAGTATATATAGAATAGGATCCTGTAAACAAAGAGTAACCCATTCGTTCATATATATCAGTTAATATTAAAGGGTTCAAACCCAATTCTCTTGTTCTTACTTTATACTTGATGATGGTTCATACATGATGGTTGTTTGCTTATTTAATGATCCAGGAAACCTCAAGAATCAGACATGTGCATCGATTATCAATTAACCTGTTGAGGTCCTACGGATCTTGGATCAATCATGGATGAATCATGTTTGAGTATGCACACGAATTGTGCAGGGACTCTTTGTTTGTAACAGAGGGTGGGAATACTTTTAAGATAAACACAATACTAATATTATTCCACGTTTAAAACTTTACATGTATGTACATATTTATAGTATGCGAATGGTTGTGTTCCAACCATCACGCCGGTTCAAAGGGTTGTGACCCAAGCGACACACCCTTTCACAATTTATAGGAAATTAACTAACTATATTAACAGAAAAACAGTTACTAACTATCTATCTAACACTATTGGTCCTTCGACTTTGAAGACTTATGTTTTCTTGATTACTTTACTTCCAACATTCACTCCCCTAATCAAGAAATCATAATCTTCACTCTGTTCTTATTCATCCCAATTGCAGTCCCGTTCCTTCTTCTTTGCTTCTTTATTTTATATTCTGATCGCCCTATACTTGTTCGGTCTTTCATGTTCACTTGCCTTCTATCGTTCCATGGATCATCGTCCTTGTTCATATCATCTTCATGTGATCCATCCTAATACCAAAACCTGTCCATTACTTGTTCTTGTGTTCCATCCCTAACTGCTCCATCCTGTGTAGACCCTGTCCACACCCTGCAAGCCTTGTGGGTCTCTATTTTTCTACAGTCCAACTGCTTCTTCCCAATTCTTCTTTTGGCTTCTCTTCTTGCAGCGTCATGGCAACCATTATCAAGCCTATGAACCGTTTTCTTGCCGTGTCTTATTTCCGCCATATGCGTAAGACATCTCTCATCTGGAACGTACTATCTTGCAAATAACATGATCTTCTTTATGTTCTTCATACTTCTTGCGTTTCTGCCCAAAAACTGGGTCGTCTTCATAATTTTTCTTCATGCCCTGTTTTCTGGGTTTTCCTTGTTCTTCCTAGGCGATAAAACTTCCTGGACTTGCAATGATCGATCCACGTTAACCATCATTCTCTGATACCATGTTGAGGTCCTACGGATCTTGGATCAATCATGGATGAATCATGTTTGAGTATGCACACGAATTGTGCAGGGACTCTTTGTTTGTAACAGAGGGTGGGAATACTTTTAAGATAAAACTTTACATGTATGTACATATTTATAGTATGCGAATGGTTGTGTTCCAACCATCACGCCGGTTCAAAGGGTTGTGACCCAAGCGACACACCCTTTCACAATTTACAGGAAATTAACTAACTATATTTACAGAAAAACAGTTACTAACTATCTATCTAACACTATTGGTCCTTCGACTTTGAAGACTTATGTTTTCTTGATTACTTTACTTCCAACAACAAATACTCCAGAGAATTCCTTTCCAATTCTAACACCTTTGAGGCCAGTACGATTTATAATTCATACTGATACGGTCCAGTTCATCTGTTGAGCTTCATACAAATATTTCTGTCCAACCGCTTCATCATGTCTAGACCCATATTAAGCCGATTATGTATATATTCATTGGATAAAATCTCAAATGGGATAAGATAATTCCATCTCAGATACCAATTGCTCACTTCTTGAATATTTGGTTGGGAGCACAACCACTGGTACAAGACTTGTAGCCATTTATTAAAGAAAACAATCATTATGTGAAGCATGTGATGAATGGGAATAACATTTTCCTACATAAAGTAATGAAGCCTGCATTTGATTTATTAAAGGTGAAGATAAATATGAAATTTTGATAACTAAAATATTTTTTACATAACAAATCATAAATTGTAAAAACGGAGAAAGTAGTTTTATGCTAAGAAATTAAGTTTGCCTTATTATAAGCTAGCTTATTTTGTGATTTAAAAATGTATTTTGGATAATTTTATAGTTTTATACCAAAAAGAGTATGCTCGACCTTTTAGAAGCCCGCTTATCACAATTAGAGTAAAAATCCATTGTTCGTCTCTGAACATGTACCCAAAATACACACCGAGTCATTTTCAAAAATTAAATACATCCATGGTCCCTGTTGTTCACTTTTTGCATCACTCAAGGTCCCTTTGACTGTAATCCGTCAGTCAACATCCGTTCACTCCCTCACATGCTAAGTTTCTATGGTTTTCTACTAATTTGGCTATTTTCAACTAGAAGCAGTTTTGTGTTATCCAGACTCTTTATGCTTATTATGAGGTATCATAACATTCATGGTCAGCCTATACGTTAAAACACTTCCTCACTACAGAGCAAGTTATCATTTCACACTTCTTAGAGGGGTGTTATTTTCTCTGGTTTCTGCTAATTTGGCTATTTTTAACCAGAAGCAGTTTGTAGTATCCAAACTCTTTATGCTTGTTATGAGGTATACAAACCGTTTTTACTTTGTTTAGATGATTCCTACTAATTGGACTCTAAACTCAAACTCCGTCAAATAAACACACATCATACTAACTCCGATTCCACTTTTTTCAGGCCATGGTGCGGATAGATGTGGGTTTTCTCCTGATCACATTTCTTAATATTTCCTCAACATTCTACATATAAAAGCATCCAACGAAGTATAACATTTCTGTACAAATTAGGTTACAGTAATTCCTACTAATTTCACATTAAACTCAGCCTCTACCATACTAGTAGCACAGCTAAAAGGATACCCCGGGTAGGCCGTGTACATTTCCTTCCACGGGTAACTTAAACACGGAAAAACCTTGCACCAGACTATAAAAATGTATCTACTTAATTTAACTCAGATCGCAAATCATACCAATTTACACACATCTCTTAATCTACTGTTTCTAATCACCACCAAATGGACTAGTGACAAGGCACTAAACCTCATCACAAGAGATCTAGCGTTCAAACCTCACTGGGTACCCATTTGGAGGTAGCCAGGGAACGGTCAGAAACGGTCACAGGGATACCTTAGGCCGCGTACATCTGAGTCAAAAACTCATCATCGGTCTTTCTATCTTCTAATTATAACTTCTATAATAAATTAGAATTTTTCCATACAACTTTATTTGGTTAATCATAGTTTTTGACTTTTAGGCCGACTAATTCACAAGATTCTACTCCTCTCACTTTTCAAGGTTGACCACTTCAGGTTCTTTCACAATTCATTGATAATAATGACACGCTTTTTGCGACGAGGCCAACCCAAATGTTTTTCAGTACGATTTGGTTACACCGATTCCTAAAAATTCACTACTAAATTGAAATTCTTTTAATTGATCACACTAACCTAACATAAAATTCATTCATTAAAATTATCTAACCTCTTCCAAAGATCTCTTTGAGCCTTAGATCCAACGGGTCGATAAAGATTGTCCATATCGGAACACATAGTTTGGATATGAGCAATTTCTCGCTGGACGGAAACTGATAAGTCCGGCGACTCGGCGGTTCTGGAGACAAGCTCGAGGCGTTCAAGGTCATCTTTAGTTTTCATTTGGTTTAGGAAAAAGATAGAGTAATTAGAAATACTTGGATTACACATATGGGTAGCATTAAATCATCATGTTTATTGTGTCTAACAAACATCTTAAAAGTTAAACATGAAAAATATTGGTTGTGTATTCAAGTCTCATTTGTGAGATACTTCAGGCATGTGGTATAGGGGCGGGATATGTGTAATAGACTATCATTATAAAATTATTAAAATATATATATATAGAGTATATGTCAACATCATTATTCTAAAATGAATGATCAAGGAGTAACAAGTACGAAGATGAATAATTCGTCATTACGTTTCACGCCAAGCCTAATCTTAGATGAGCTTGAAACAGTCAGTTAAATTTGTGATAAAGAACACATTGAGCAATCACCTTATCGAAAATGTATCATCACTGGTCATGAAAAAACAGAAAAACATGTGCAACAAAAATCCCATTGAAACTTAATATAATAATATCAATGATTTTGAATGTGTAGACTTTTTGCCAATCAAGTTTTCATTGGTGAATTTTTTTTTTTTTTTTTTTTTTTTTTTTTTAAGAAAAAAGTCCCTACATAAAAGTCGAACAACATGACCGTCTGCCTTTGCAACATTCACCGAAAAGTTGCACTCCGGTTACCAGATGCTGGAAAAGCTTGTCGCCGCCTACCCATCTGAAAATCCCCACTCCTTTCAGCAGCAGCATCCTTACGGCCAGTCGCTTTCTTCTTTTCACGCTTCCCCTTTTTATTATCATTACCATCTTCACCTGCTGATCCATCTGAACCATCTTCACCAAACCTCATTTCTTTCCTAGCCGCTTCATAGTCAAACGGTATGATCTTTACTAGCCCCTCCGAACCACCACCCTCCGCCCCCTGTCTTGACTTCATCTTCTCGTCAGCAGTCTGCACACATTTCTGGAAGCTTGAAGAAAGATCTGATAGTGACACATTCCCCTCAGCTCCATCTTTTTCTTCACCATCAGAACAAGAATCGGAATCCAACATTATCACATCGTTTTCATCTTCCGTTTTACGCTCACTGTTCTCATCATTCTCATTGGCAGTAGTTTCAGGTTTCTCTACCTCCGCTTCAGACTCAGATTCCAGCAAAATAATGTCGTTTTCCGGTTTAGAGCTTGCTTCTGAGGGTAAAACAGGGATTTCTTCAGGTTTAGCTGATTCTTTTACAACGGGATGTGAAGGCTCGATTTTATCAGGAAAAGAACGGAACGGGAGAGAAACTTTAGATTTGATCTCTTCAACTTTAATCTCTTCTATTGCCTGTAGAATGAACCCAAACAAATGCATCAACATTAGTAATTTAAGGGAAATGTTCGACTAATAGCATAACGACTAAAATACCCTTCAAACACTAACAACTTTGATCTTTACCTTTGATTCAGGATTGAACTTTCGTTTTCCTGATGTGTTCCCAAACATAGCTCCAAAGGCGCTACTTGGCTTCTTCTGTACCTCGATGCTTACTCTGGAAGACTGCATACAAAAAGAACAACCTAAAATTAAAAAGGATTATTATGTCGAGGGCTAGAAATAAAGGCAACAAAATTTTCAAGTTCAGGTTATGTTTCATCTCTAAGGAGTAATAAAATAATTTATAATAATACGGCTCAAACAGGTCAAAAGTCACGAATGTGTTTGGGCCAGCCTAAACCTCTTAAAGTAGTTAATTCGAGAAAAGAATATTACTGAACTTTTAAAAAATATTATAATTATTAAGAACTCAACGGGAACTTCTACCTTAAATCAGACAAACAAAGAAGGGAATAAGTTGAGTTCTTACGCTTTCATTGTCTACAGATCAATTCATCAGATTACTACAGGGATAAACCCAATCCGGAATATGAATAATAAATAGAGTAAATTGCATAAATCGTCCCTAAAGTTTGGCCAAATTGCATGTTTCATCCCAAATGTTACGAAAGTGCAAGGATCGTCCCTATGGGGAAACGGGACGATACTTGCACCAAAGGTTTTCCCAAAAAGGGCGATACTTGCACCAAAGGTTTCCCCACAGGGACGATCCTTGCAATTTGGCTAAACTTTAGGCACGATTTATGCAATTTACTCTAGTAAATATATAAATAAAAAGATAGTCACATTTGACTGACTAGATACTTGCAAAAGGTTAAAACACTTGGAACAAAAAGTATTTAAGCCAACCCAACCCGTACAAAAAATACCCGTCACGACCTGTAACCCATCCAGCCGATCCACATCCACCCATTATGGCACCTCTTGATAAAGAAAAAATTTGAATAAGTAAAAAATAAATCTAATGACATACAGATGAGCCGTCCAATTTGATGTTTTGGTTCGCTCCAGCAATGAAGTTTCCAACTTCCTTGTCAAAAGAGTCACCTTCTACAGCATTACTAACACTTTCACCTCCTGCAACATCTGTTGCTTCTTCAACAATACCATTTCTAGCATTTCGAGCAGCCATCTGCACAATTTACTCGTTATTTCAAATTAAGTTTACATTTATACTTTGGGGTGTCTTTTTGTATGATACCTCAAAATGGGTATTTAATAAGACAAAAAATATTAAGCCAAATCCAAAAAAAAAAAAAAAAAAAAAAAAAAAAAAAATTACCATTTCAATGTGTTCTTCTTTTAATTTCTGAGCGACAGGTTCAAATGCAGCTGCATTCTGCATGGAATGTCTGATGATGCCAACAACAGCACCGAGATTGCGTTCAATATACGGATGTCTGGCCTTCAACACGTGACGCAATTTTCCAGGTGTCACTGGCATTTGCTTTGCTTTACGAAGAAAAGGGAATATACATAACAATAACAAGTTAATATCAATATTACGAAAGAAACGACTTTTTTATAAAAATGAGCAAAGTGAATTACCAATTTCAATAAGAGCTTTGTTTGGCAATATATAACCAGTGCTTTCGTCTTCTGTACGAGCCATAATATCTCTCCACTCACAAAGTCCCTGCATTCCATCACCAAAAAAAACCTTAAAAAACTAGTTCTTCTATAGTTGTATCCTACACAACGTGCATAAACGTGAAAATCAATTACTTACTGCAACAATAGCAAGTTGCTGACCGGTGAGATCAGCGGCATGCAACCTGAAATCAGCACAATACACACTTTTAACTATAGAAGATTTCAAAAAATGCAATGAATTCTGAAAGTAAAAAGAGGATCTACCCATATATGCTAAGGTACGAGCTATCAGTAAGAATCTCTTTCTGATAGAGCTGCATACATATATCATAACTGCGTTGGTATACCTGTAGCAAACATTTTGAAATGAGATAAGAAGCCGAGAGCATCAGTAATTTTCCTTATTTCATATGTCTATATACACTGGAAAAAAGCTTTACCTCTACAAGAGGTGCTTCTGGGCAGTCGGGATCAGTCGATGATGAAAGCAACATTCTTCTCATAACATCATATATGTACAGAAGATAATGTGTGTCTTCTCTAGCATATCTATTAAAATAAAAAAGGAACAAGTAAGCATAGGTAAATATTGTATGAAAAAGAAAAGCAAGCGTAGAATTGTAATAAATAAGTACTTCAGCATTTCATCAGTCAGTGGCCGCAATCGCCAGTCTGCGTTTTGATATCTGCAAGATATTGAATATTCAGTATAATTAAAATCGAATAAACAAATAGAACTGTGGTAATATGTGGATATTTATAAAAAGAAAAAAGACATACTCTTTATTTGCAGCAACCTCACAATAGTATCGCAACAGATACTCAAGAGAATTTCTTTCCAATTTCAGCACCTTTGAGGCCTGCATGATTTATAATTCACACTCATTATGTAAGGTACATACAAGATGAACAAAGCATGCTCAAAATGAGATGTTGAGTGGAGGTGAAAGATAACCTGTCCAGTATCGAACATATTACAAACATATATACCAAAGTCACGTTGCAGCCATATAATATCACGATCGGCTCCATGCATAACCTGATAGATTGTAGAGTTATATAGAGGTACAATATTAGCTAAAATATGTGCGTCAAGCAAAAATTATTACCTTTCTTTTGGTAGGATCTTTAAAAACTTCTCTCAGGTATGGACCAATTTGGACCCTTAGTTTCAGAGTATCCACTATAAAATCTTCTGTTCTAGTAGATATTTGCATCAAGCAAGTCAAACCTTGAAATGAACGATATTGATTGTGTTCCAAATCAACCTAAACAGCACCAGATTAGGATATTAACCATGAGTACAGAACATTTAAATATACTTGTATTGAGGAGCATTTTATTTATTTTTTATAGCTATAAGCCTATAACCTTAGGTGTCTTCATATTTGAAGTACCAACCATATCAACATATAAAAAAATATACATAAAACTTACGGCAAATTCATCGGCATCACGTAATTTGGCAGCCAGCTCCTTTAAAGATTTTACATCTTGTACGTGCTTAAACGATGAACTTTCAACTGGAGGCGGTCTTACAGGCTCTACATCGCTTATAGTTTTATCAATGAAATCCATGACTGAAAGTTTCTCCTACAGTTACATGAGAAGTAAAATCAAATATATGCATAAGTGATAAACTGAACCTTTAGCCCCAAATCTTATAATGTTAGCATCTTCCTATCTCACGTGATACAATAAGGCCCAAAATGTTATGAAAATGAGTTCAAGAACAAACAAATTGAACACTGCTCTACTAATGATAAACATAACAAATATGCAATCAGTTTAACGTGTTCTACCATTCTAATGTCTCATTAAAGTAGAACGAATAAACAACTACATAAATTACTTTGTACACAATTGTAATGGAACCTGCGCATTACACGTCCTGCCATTCTTTCTTTGATAGAAACAATAATATAGAATCAAACTAAAATAGAGACATTCAATGACGTCTTCGCTTCTAAGCACAACATCAATGAGACTCACAATCACAAAATGAAAAAGTAAAGACACGTGAACAAAATTGGGAAACACTATTTGTAATTAGCAAAAACAACCTACTCATATCATGCATAAAAAGTAAAAGCCTATAACAACGCCCTGGTTTCATTTCATATACAAAATCATTGAACCCACAAAACGAAAACAATAAACACCTAAACCAAATGCTCTTAAATAAAATGCAATGAGTAACTCACCAACGGATGTATAAACTTCGACCCATCCTCACTCCTATCCAACCAAACATGCTCAAACGGCGTATTCCCATTATTCACCAAAATCTTATACTCATCTTGCGGCCTCCTAATCGACGCATTATGAAAGGAAACTTTTGCCTTAGGCGTACCCATCGCAACTTTCACACCCGACGCCAAATTCCCCAAACTCTCACCACCACCAACACTACTCTCACTCCCCAACACATCCTTCTTTTTCCTATTCTGAACCAACTGAAACCCATCATTTTCCATTGAATCCATAACCTTCACACCACTTTCTTCTTGCTTATTTCTAATCTTTTTAAACTCATCAACAGAAGCATCAAATCTTTCAAAAACCTCATCATTAAAATTAACCAACCAATCATACCCAACACCATCATCATCTTTATCATTAACAAATTTCATGTTTTTCTTACTAAAAATAGATTCTGCTGATGACCCAATTGATTCAAGCAGCTTTTGTGAGTTTTGGTCAATTTCTTGAACTGGGTTTTTAAAATCTTGAAAATTGAAGTAAAAATGAAAATCTTTATTGCATGGGATGGTTCTTGATGACCCAGAAAGCTTGGAGATTGAAGATTGTAGGGTTTTGAATGTTTCTGATTTGGGTTCTTGGGTTGTTGAAGGGTTTTGATCCATTTTGTGTGAAATTAGGGTTTATGAAATTTAGGGCATTTGTGAAAGAGGGGTTTTAGGGGAGGTGGTGGACTGGTGGTTTTTAGGGTTTTAGGGATTTTGTTTTGTGATTGTAAAATGTGAATTTGGGGGAAGTGAAGAGTGTGTTTTTCACATAGCAAAATTTTATTTTTTACTTTTTATTTTCACTTTGTAGGGAAAATGAGAAAGAAAGCGAGAATGTGAGATTGGGAGTATTTGATAGGTATCAATTATTATTATTATTATTATTATTATTATTATTATTATTTTATTTTTTTTATTCAAACATCACTTTATTAGAAACATCACTTTTTTATTATTATTATTATTATTATTATTATTATTATTATTATTATAAACATCACTTTATTATCAACTCATAAAATTAATAAGAAGTTGATGTGAAGACGAGATACAATTATTATCTAATTATTATTATTATTATTATTATTATTATTATTATTATTATTCCCTCTATATTCTAAGGGCGGAGGAATAGGGCATTGTGCCTTAATAAAAAAATGCAAATTCGTTTTAATAATATTAACTCTACACGAATAGGGTTTCGTGTTTGAATAAATAAACGGAACAGTAAAAAAAACAAAAACAAAAAACCAGGGTTGAAATATCTGAGTTGCACACTTATTTAGGTCCTTCCTCTTTTTTTGACTCATGTATTTACGTGCCCAGGATAGACATCCATTTTGTTCCTGTCTCAGATCGTCTTCGTCGTAGCCGGTCATCGTTTTCAGGTAGGTTTGTGTGTGCCTCTAAGTTATGTCGGTGTCGTATGCATCTTTACACTTTTTTATTTCCCGCGCTGAAATTTTGTTTACTGATCTGACTCACTTTGTTTGTGCATAAGAAGTGCGATATAACTTTTAGGTTGTTAGTATGTCGATAAAACATTGGTTTCCGTAAATATTAGCTTTTTATTTTTACCTGTTTGCTGTGTTGTAGAACGGTTGCTTTAACTCCACGAAAATATCACTACTCCCCAGTATTCTTACAAACATTAGAAGTTTACAGTACAGCAAATGGTTTATTTAAAATAGTAAGAAAGCAAATTCCGTTTTTATCCTTTTGAAATGATACCAGTACCTTTTGGAACCACAAATATGTATGTGGTGTTGTATCATGTGCATCACAAATATAAATAATAACATTAAAACTAAACAATGTTGATAATTTTATATATTACACAGTACAAAAAACAAAAAAATAATAATTAAAGTCAAAGTCGGAAAAAAAGACTTTGAAAAAGTCAAAATGAACTTATATTTTAAGACTGATGGAGTAGTTTCTTGAAAAACACACTATTAATAGAATGTCAACTATGTAACGGGGTCAAAAGCGAATTTTTACAGAGCCCGTTATCCTCTAATCCCGCCTCTTATTGGTCTAATTTTACCGAGATATTTGCCCTGTGCACACACTCCTAGTCCTTTATGATAAAATCTTTACTTTATTGAATCCATAAAAATTAAAATTATTATTATTATTATTATTATTATTATTATTATTATTATTATTATTATTATTATTATTATTATTATTAAATAATTTTATTTTGTAATTTTCTTTAAATATTTTATAATTAAATAATATAATAATGGTAAACAACAATTTTTTATATTTCAAAATTTTAAATTATTATTATTGTTTTTAATGATTTTATTTATTATTTAATTTAAATATTTTATAAGTATTATTTTACTAATTATTTATTTTTTATAAAATTTAACAATCTATTATTATTACTATTATTTTATTTATTTATTTATTTAATTTTAATTATAAACATCACTTTATTAAAAACCAATAGGATTTACAAGAAGTTAGTAGGAAGACGAGATATTATTACTGCTACTGCTACTGCTACTGCTGCTACTACTACGACCACCACCACTACCACCACCACCACCACCACCACCACTACCACTACCACTACTACTACTACTACTACTACAACTACCACCACTACTACCACCACGACTACCACTACCACTACCACCACGACTACTACCACCACTACCACCACGACCACCACCACCACTACCACTACAACCACCACCACCACTACCACTACCACTACCACTACCACTACCACTACCACTACCACTACTCCTACTACTCCTACTCCTACTA
Organism: Artemisia annua; assembly: GCA_014162995.1. Lineage (NCBI taxonomy): Eukaryota > Viridiplantae > Streptophyta > Magnoliopsida > Asterales > Asteraceae > Artemisia > Artemisia annua. Next base: position 65,998 of record LBNU01018741.1, read on the forward strand.
CTCCTACTCCTACTCCTACTACCACTACCACTACCACTACTACTATTATTATGTATTAAAATTACAATTTATTCACATTATAATTAATTCATATTATAATTACAATTACAATTTTTTTGGCAGATTGCAATTCATTCAAATTATGCTACAATTTCATTAACATATTACAGTTTCTTAAAAAATACTCTGCAAACCAAACAACCCCGAATGAATTAGAGATGCTTTGTGTTCATAAATCACAAGAAACACACATGATGTATTTCGTACAACAATAATATTTAACTTTGCAAGATTTGAGGGGTTACTTAATAAGTTGGGCAAACATAATTTTTTTGATATCAAAATTGACATAGGCCTTGTTATCCGAATTTTGTATATTTACCAAATTTCGTTTAGGTTGGGCTTTGTAAATATCTCAACATTAAATTACAAGTTGTTTGTTTTAGTATAAAAAAAGGGCTATGAAGAAATGATAGATTCATTTTAGAGAGTGATTGTGTACAATTTGTTAAAATGGTGAAAGAAAATGATGAACACCGTTAACAACAACGAGGCACGAAGCTCATCCTCCTACACCCAATAAACGACTGCCGCTAGGCACGTATACTCAACTATCTTACTCTTTTATTATGCATGAATAAAAAAGTTTTTAAATTTGAGATGTACAAGTATACATGCTAATTGTACAATAATGTTAAGCTAATATTAAAATTTTACTAATTTTTTTTAAAGTGTAGAAGAAAAACGTCAATGAATTAATGTTAATTGTTTCTATCTCTTAAGTTATTTAATAAACTATTACAATAAGTAGCATCGCAATAAGTAACCACTATTACAAACTTTTCTTAACTCTTTGTATCCCTTAGGTGGATGGTTGTTGATTTAGGCTTGGGTTTCTGTTAGGGTGTCTGAATCTTAAAAACTACAAGCTTGGTTTCGGTTTGCGGTTTCAGATTGAGCAGGTCCGTTCAGTTTTTTGGGTTTTACGGTTTTTTGAACACCCCTATCCATAATGCTTAACTTTATATAAATCATATAGTCATTTTGAACAATGAAAAAATGTTGCGTACCATCCTTCGAAACTATTTACTAAGGAGTAGAAACTACTATCACCCCAAAAGATCATAATCGTCCACTGAAACGGCGGTTCGGGAACAGTAGAAATGGGGATAGGTGAACTTGTCGCATCCGTACCAGGCTCATCCCAAGGAAGAGCATCTGTGCCAAACAAAGACTCACCAGAAAAAGGCTTTGCCAAGAGGGTAAAGATATTACTATCAATAGGTTGCCCGGCAGCTACAACACCTTTAATTTTTTTAGCTCTCTCACGAGCAACGTCCAAAGCCGAAGATAGAAGAGTCTCACTAACCATCAAATCACCTCCTACCCCGTGCGAGGGAATGGTAAGATGCCCCATGTCCGGCTGCAACCCGGCCATGCCAGGTTTCCCAGCAAGCTGATCATCAAGACGAAGAAGCGTCATAATGTTCTCAATCGAAGAATCCTTATGAGATATCGAACTATCCAACAAAGGAAACTCATGACCCCGGAATATAGCAAAGGCGGAATCATAATCCGCTTGAGCAGTAGGCCTATGAGCAGTGATATTTGTAAGTTCTCTGCCCCGCTTACCATGATCGATACTAGCGGCCAAATCTTTCGGCGCTCCGTTCAAGAAAGCGCGGGACGATACCGTCTTTAAAGACTCAAGATACTCAGCGGAATTACGACACTTAGTCAAAAACAGCTTTAAGCCATGGGATAACAACCATCGGCGGCCAGCTACGACACTAAGAAAGCTAGGATGAAATTCCTCATGCAAACTGAAAAAACATTTGTTCGCCACAAAATTTAATCACAGGATACCTGCTGCTATATTGTGCAAGTACCCTGCTAGTAATTAGGTATTCAATATAGTTAAAGAAAGGACACGATAAAAAAAATAAGAATCTCAAATCAAATGAAACATAAATTGAAAAAAAAATATCTTTTGCTAAAAAAAATTAAAACTATTGTACCATCAAACTAATGCTAATAAATCATTCATCCTCTAATAAAGCTCCTTAAGCGAATTTGAAAAGGGAAATTTGATCAAATATGCTTCATTATACATACTCTCTCATTCAAGTACTTCAAAAGTGCATTATTTGAGTTTTCATGTTTTATGAAAAAAAAAAAAAAAAAAAAAAAAAAAAAAAAAACCTTCTAAAAAAACGTTTTGTTGTATCTTTTTACTCTCTTTCTTACTTTTCACATCACATAGCTGATTATAGCCTCAACATCTCTTATTTTGTTATGTTTTAGGCTCTAAAAATTATAACATTCAATCCAAAATACTTTCCTATTTAATTTGAGATAGACTTCGACATGGTTTCGAGCCAAGAAAAAAATGTAGTTAAATTCCACGATACGTGACGATAGATATACGACATTCCGCGATGATTGCGATGGACGCCACGACTCTTTGGGTGCATTTATTTTCTTAAAAGTTTGCACAATTGTCAATCACGAAGATATCTTTTCACGCTTTGAGATATTGTCATATATTTACGCAAACAAACACGATATCACATGACACTACGGTTATAAATAGTAGTATGTTTGATATCCTTTCTCATGGAGTACTTTCTTTTCATTTCCATGCATATCCCTACACGAAATGGCTTATCACTTAGTAATTGTTCCATCTTTGACAAAACTCATCCATTAGTTTCGTCAAGCCTTGATCACTTCACGCCGGTAGAGGGTCACATATCCACTCATCGTAGTGGTAGCATTCTTTTTTGATTTCGTTGAAGGTCGGAGTATAAAATGTGAAGCTAAGCTGCTTCTGCACCATGGCCTTTCTGAGCCAGAAAATCAGTACAAAAGCAATTCGGTAGACCACTTCTAGAAGGATCTTCAGTGTTAATACAAATATCGCCTAAAAACGTTATTTATATTTTAACGATCTTTGCTAAGTTTTGTTAATAACAAAGTACAAACTTTAGCTTGTAATAAAACATCACTTTAGTTTCTAAGTCTTATATAACTAAGCTTTGCATTTCTATTTAAACATGAACTTGTTTTATATTGTTTAAATGAAAGCTTTAGAAATAGTCTTTCATAAATATATTTTATGTTTAACTTGACATGAATCAATGCATAGCTAAATTGATGTGACTTAGGTCTTTTAATAAGTGTTGTCACATCAAGTATTGAAGTCTTGTAATGTGCTATGTGTTAGGATGAAGTCTAGCCTTTAAGTTGAT
>LBNU01018741.1:73099-95275 GCA_014162995.1 Artemisia annua
GTACATGATTATGTCCCGATGTAAGCGATTATGTCGAATAATAGACGATAGCTGCTAATCATCGGCTGAGGACTCACTGCGAAAAACATACTGAGAGTGGCATACTGTAATACCTACCAAGACACCCTGATCGGCCAAAGACTGCTAAGCGCAGCACCTCGCCCAAAGAACTCAAGTGCAGATTGAAGCTCTTGTGATGGACCATGGTTACTGGAATTGAAGCCGCTACATCATGAACTGCTCGTAAACTATTGGATATGCATAAGCTTTTAAGAAAATCAATGATTATGCATAAGGTACAAGTGATGCACACGTATATTGTTCTCCAAGGACTTCGAATGATCATGGAGATACATGTTTACATTGTGATCCAATAATGTAGTCTTATAAATGTACATCTGGCAAGATAAGCGAATAATATGCGTCTAATATCATACATAGTAAGAGCAGTCGTTGATATTGAGATTTAGATATAAATGCTGAAGCATGCTAGTGTTTTTAATGCTTAAAGCATAATCATAGAAAAGTTCTCGAACACTACTGAGTTTATGAATTAATCAGTTGCATATAATTGTTATAATTCATCTGTGTATAGCATTGTGCTAATAAAGATGTTTCCTATGAAACTTTATACAAGAGGAATTGATTTGAATAATCAGGTAAGTTCATACAGATTTGATTTAGAATATAAGTACAAGTGAATGTATAAAAAATTGATTTGAAACAAAAGACACATTTGGTCTTGCCTTACAATTGAACATCAGAAGGATGAAATATGTGTGCCATCACTAAAAGAAAGACTGCTAATATCTTATATGATAAATGACAGTTATGTTTATGGCATATGATTTGAAAATACCCCCTTTGGACTTATAAAGATGATGATACACACCTTATTGGCACTTACATGTCCATACCCAAATTCTGTATATGTGAAGTACAACTGTACTATGAGATGAATGATCTAATCCATTAAATTCGATATCAAACAATACTTCACGAGAATATTTACCACAAAAAAAACAAACAAAAAAAACAAACATCCCTCTAGTTTATAAGCTCAAGACGCGACGTGCCCAGGTCATTTCTCATGACTCTCAGTGATCTTTAAGTGGTGATATCAGGGGGAGAGAAATACCTGTTGCACTCTTTTTCCTCTGCCATGGTTTTGTACAACAGGGCTTTTCCGCAAGGTTTTTGAATGAGGCAACTCCCCCCGCCACGCGTGAAAAGAGTATGTGCTCTTTTTCTTCACTAGAATTCTTGTCCACAGGGTTTTATCTATAAACGTTTTACGAGGCATCAATCCCCAACGGAGTATTAACAAATATTTGCTCTTTTCAAGTGACTCACGTATCAGATGATGCGTAGTGAACATTTCCATGGCTTCGCAAAGCAAAAATCGAGTAGTTCCATCCGCAACTTTAGAAATTCGTGCAAGGAGGCCCAAGTTTCTCACTGAAGTCACCGGCCATGCTGCATCACATACTTAATCCAAGGAATGGTTCTAATCAAAGCGTCAAGCAACAACATATTTTTGCAAAGTTTTCCAATCATGACTTACGAAAATAATGGTGATTATTATTGTTCAAACAAGCTTCATCCCCCCGTGACAATTTGCGACTAACTACCAAGCGCGCTTCTACCCAACATTTAGAAAGTGGTATAGCTGCATCGGAATGCGACGTTTCACGGCCATGAGTGAGTCGTATGAGGGGGATAAGATAGCACTGCACCTCATTTTCCCTAGTCTATGGTGTTCGTCTCCCACTGGGATGTTCTTCCCCTGGCAAGGTTTTTAATGAGGGCAGCTACCCAAGCGATTTGAATAAGGCTAGCAATACAAGGGGGAAGGTTACACCGATGATATTGCTATTGCAATATACGAGTGCTGTCCATTAATCTTATACTTCACTGACCTTAGATCTATACCATTGTAACCCCAAAGAATGACTTAATTTCAACATATTTAAAGGACCTACTAAATTAGGGGGTAGCTATACAATGCAATGACAACCAACCAATTCTTCTCTTCATCTCATTCTCTCATATGTTCTTGATTTTTCTCTATTGTGCTAGTAGCGTCCGTTGTCAGCAACAACAAAATGAAGATTTAGAAATAGAAAATGCATGAGTGATTTGTCAAGTTGTTAATGGATTAGACATGACTTTAATTAGGCAATCATTGCTCTATAAAATTTTGATAGGATACAGAAGTAATAATAAAATTTGAAAGGATATTAGTTTAATTTTTAAGCTTTGCAAGGATAGAGATGTAAATGCATTTAGAAAAGAAAAGGGATTAGGTCGAAGAATAACAATGTATGTACCGATTTGGTACGTGAACTTTAAAAAAGTTGTGTAACTGTAACGAGCTTTCATAAATGTTCTAATTTGGTACGTGATGACGTGTCATACCTGAAAGTCTGACATGTGTCACCATTTATTACCCGACACGTCATCATCACGCACCAAATTGGAACACTTATGAAGTTCATTACATTTTTACAACTTTTTAAAAGTTCACGTACCAAATTAGTACATTTAAAAAAGTATATTGTTATTCAACGAGCTAATCCTAAAGAAAAAAAAAAAATCCAAAACTGAGCAATATGCCACAAATGTAAGTCAGGTTTGGAACAAGTGAGAAATGCAAATTTCCCGATGTAAATTGGTATGCTTAAAAAACCATACATTCAAAAACAAAAAGGAAAAAATTCCTAAAAAAACCTTATTGATGTTTTGCAAGATTGATTCATATCTTCAGGATACAAATTACAAAAGGCCTTAAAGATTTAAAGTGTTGGTCATTCCCATAAGCCATGTGCCTCTAATATAACTTTAATTTGAATAGCCCAAACGGTGTAATTTGTGGTTTTGAGTTTAGGGCATTGATATTGAGCGATTGGTGTTATGGGTTTCAGCATATTGTTGTTGTTATTGTTGTTAGGGTTAGTGCCGTCAGTCATCCTAGATGCGTTTATGATCTTCACTTCTAATGGGAATTTCTAATATAAGTGATAATACTTATATCTACGGGAACAAAAATAGTTTTCCGGGAATCCTCGTAATACGGGATCAAATATAGTTCTCGGGATTTCCTAGTAATAAAGTAAGTATCTAAACTAGAAATTGTAACTAGAAATCCAAAGTTTTGGAATTTGTGACCTCGTATATTATGCGTTCCCACTTGTTCCTCGTTCACGTTGTTTCCTTGTCTCCTTCCAAACTAACTCGGTAAAATTTTATACCGACGCAAGTTTTTCCTTTTCTTTATTCCTTCGGTCTTCCACGTCTAAACAAAAGTAACCTTTTGTTTGTCGTTTACTGCTATTGCTTATCGCGTTGTTTCACAATACTTCTTGCTCTTTTCTGTCCACACCGTAATTCTTCCAACAATTCCAACAAAATACCTTTCGGTATTGATGTATGCGAGTGATCAAGTCGCGTTGTTCAAAAATTGTTGTTGTTTTCTTGTATTGCCAACGTCCTGCTGTCTTTCGTTTGTATATACCGGTATCTTTTCCAAGCAATGCTAATATCCGATTCGTCCTTGTTCTTGTGTATCTTGGTGATACCAAAAACCTTCGACTTCTTTTCCTGTTTCTTTCTTTCTTCCTTTTTTTTTTGCTGCGTACGCTATTTTTCAGAAAGAAAACCACGCACCACTTCGTTTGGTGCTTCCTTGTTTGCAAAAATACGACACTAAGAAAAAGTATACGTTATTTTCTTGTGTCCTAAGTTATCTTATGTAATTTTCTCGGTAACAAAGTTCCAAGAAAAAGACTTCTCGTTCGTTGTTCCTGGAAAAAGGTTTCCAGCGAGGGTTTTGATGTTTTGGGTTTTCAGGTTTAAGGAAACCTTCGGTATCAAAAAGTTCTGTTTTTTTCTCGGTATGAAAAGAACGATTTGTTCTTGATGATGTAACGAGATGATATAAACAAAGGCTCTTGATGCCAATTGTTGTCCCAAGTTCCTGCGAATATGAGTGATGATATATGGATCGATGTGTTTATATTGGTTCGAATAATACTTGCAAACAAATACAGAATGATAACTTATATTTCTATTCTTCTAACCAATGTAAAGTTACAGATCGTTAAATATATATAGGCTGCGAATGGTCACGAAGAACCATTGCATCTATTCGAGTAAAGGGTTGTAACCCTTGGTCCTAATCTGATTCGAACAGGCATGAACAAAACGTCACACCCCTTCGCTATGTTTCCAGATTTTCATAACTGAATTACAGTTACAAACTTTCTAATATACATTAACGGTCCTTCAAGTTTTAGAAAGTAAATATCGAGATTATAAAACTTTCGGTTCACATCATATAACAAAAATAAGTACCTGGAGAACAAAAGGGGAGATCATAATAAGCATATGTTTCCCTGGAATAAAGTTGCATAAGAATAAGGGGAAAAATTTATAACAACGATACAATTTTGGAGAAAATGTGACTAACTGTGGATTATGGAATGGACCAACTTTATTGGCATAGAAGGGAACGATATCTCCTTTATTATAGCAATGATTAGAGGCATCTGACTCTACTTTGCTTCCAATACAGATTAACACAAGAGTAACATAAAGAACTTTTGGTAATCCAACCATCATTATAACTCTGTGAAACAAAAGCGAGAGATTACAATAGTCATTTACTGTACATGTTTCAAGCACTCAAAAACAGCTAATCAGACTAAAAAAGTAAAGCCATTATTTAGTAGGTCTCTTTTTTGTCATTTCTTTTCGGATATGAGATATCTATCTATCGAGTGTAACAACAATAAGCCTCAAAAGTCAGATAGACAGAATTATTATATGAGTTGCTCTAACTTGTGGCCTAAGAGCACATGTTAACATACATTCAATATATTGAAAATTGATTTTCTTACACATTAGTTAAGGACTTAACTCTATTTTTTATACCTTCATAAGAAACTTAAAACGACCAATAAATGTCTAGGAATGCATTTGCAATGTATATGTAAATTCGAAATCTACTGATCGTGTCTTAACATGTGTGCGCCCTTATGGGACAAGTTAACCAACTTTTTATCCCATACGAATAGAACTAATTTATTCACTCTCAGACAAGTGTCATACGCGCTCTCTCTCCACTAATATTTAGCAATCAAGTTACCACATGTCGCCACCTAATTCTTAGGTCTATCTTTAAGTCTACCAATTACGACTGCAAATTATATTCTTTTAACTAGATAACTAAACCAGCTAGTTATGGAAACTAATAATTAAGCTCTCAGTATAGGCATATAGAATAACCAGCGACGGAGCTAGAATTTCGTTTTCGGATGGGCCAAAACAAATATAAAAACAAATTGCAGACAACGTGGTGTGGTAAATCTGTTTACCCAATGAACGATCAAACTTCTATCAACTAGTACTAATATTTGGATGATGCTTTCTTATAATTTGGGTTTGCTAAATAAAATAGCTTCGGTGGGCTAAACCTAGGGCCGGTGTTGGACAAGGGCAGGATGGGCCATCGCCCAGAGCCCAAGATTTTGGAGGGGCACCATTTTTTGCAGTCCATTTATATATATAATAGCTCCAAGAAGCTTTTTCTCAGCCCAAGTTTAAAAGCCAGTCACAACTTCAAAGTTTATCAACACAATAACGGGTAGGGCCCTTTTTTCAGTTAAATTCAAATTCAGTTGCATCATTGCATGCCGCTACTAGTCCTATCATGTCTTTTACTTGTATGGAAAAAATAAAACAATTACATTTTTATATACTAGACAATCGACGTTAAACAAAATGACGTGATTGTGATATGAGTGACTATTTTGGCTATAATCAAGGGGCCTATTTTTTTATTGCCCAGGGCCTCCGAAATCCACGGGACGGCCCTGGCTAAACCATTTTAGTTTTGAAAATAGGTTACAATATATACATGTTAATTTGTATCTTGGGTTGGCCATGGCCCATCCAAGCCATAATGTGGCTCCGTCTCTGAGAATAACACCATTTTCTAATACAAATATATTACTGTAACAAGCTGAGAAAGTCGAGGGAAATAGTGCTTTGTCTAGATAAATGAAGGGTGAAGGCAATAGTTGACCAACTTACTGTTTTCCGAGTTCCCATGTAAAAACCAAGTGTTGTAAAACATGGGTTACAAAGGTCAATAACATATTATCGATGTTTACTCGCTACAAGATCAAAACTTGGGGTTAACTCAGCCAAACTGGTTTGAAGTATTTCAACAATTGTGTTATGTTTCGAAGCATATTTCCATCATTCTATAGTCAATTCTATGAATCAACATATGATTGAACACTAATAAATATATTCCGATAATTTACTAGTACAATGTATAGTATCACTACAACTATACCCTTAATACCTTATTCAAAACTAAACAATGCGGAAACCAACACGAGAATAACGAGGTTCGCTAAACATGTAATTTTGACGCATTCCTCCAAACAACACCACCAACTATATATATGTTTCTTTGTGAAAGAAACATACTAAAAGCTACTTGTATGCGTTTTTTATGTAACTGAAACCAAATGCAAGGTATCCTATTTATAGGCTCAAGTAACTTCAATAGTTGCTAACAAATTGATCAGATTTCAAAAATATAGGACCCGCCTCAATTTGAGCCAATAACTCAGCAACAAATGTCATTATATATTCAAAACTAAACAGACAGAAAACAATAAATACTAAAAAGAATGGAAGATATATTACCTTTTGAAGTGGTTGCAGTCTTGGATTACTATTGTAATGTAACAAGAACTGATGTTTTGGGGTAGGAGACGACTTTGACTTCTTCTAACTGTCGTTAGTTATGTGTTCCTGTACTTTGAATACTCCGTAGTTTTAAATAAGTTACATAAATGGTCCTTGGAGTTATCCTCGCTTTTCAACGTAAGTAATAGGCTATGTTACCCGGACACGGCAAAATGGCCGGCATACCAGGGTCGGTACGACGCGACACGGATCCGGGTATGAAATCCGGTCCGGACACGCCACTTTGGGCTTGGGTACGGCAACTTCATCTTTTTCAGGTGGTTGGCTGGTTGCAGGTCGAGACCATTGAAGAAGAAGCATGAGGAAGAAGCATGAGGAAGAATGAGATAAAGACTAAAGAGGAGATAAAGACTAAAGAGGAGGCGTGTACTAGTTTATTTGTTACTCATATTCCCAAGATATACATAAATATGTATTCATGTCATGTACTAGTTTTCTTTATAGATGTAACTTGATAATTTATTGATTTGCCTTCCCAAGAATGAGATAAAGACTAAAGAGGAGGCTTCCCAAAGAATTTATGTGTAATGTTTGTATTTTTTTTTTTTTTTTTTTTTTTTTTTTGTTAAAAACTCTTTAAGGGCTTTTTGTATGTAAGGATATTAAAGCGGCTAAAACCACATTTTTGTTATGTTAATTTTATAATTAGAAAGATATGTATGAATTTAATAAAAATGATATACAGCTTAGTAAATAGATATAGAGTACGTATACGACATATTTATCTTATTTTGTAAACAAATAAATTATATAATGAATTAATAATTTTCAAAGAATAAAATAAGAGAAGAGAAAATAAGATAATGTAAAATAAGATTACAGAAGACAAAGAGCCTTCAGTAAATTGTTTTAGTAAAATAATTTATTTAGTTATGTCTATTTTTGCGGCGTAGCCGCGACTTTTTTTATAAACGCATAATGACAGATTGATTGATTAAGATATTACTGATATAAAAAAGTATTATTTTATTAGTTTATTTATTATTTAATTGGAACTCTCTAATTTATTTTGTAAACAAATAAATTATAATAAATTGAATTAATAATATTCTTTCAAAGAAAATAGAATAAGAGAAGATAAAATAAGATAAGTAAAAATAAGATCACAAGAACATAGCCTTAGTAAATTGTTTATATATATATAATTTATTTAGTTATGTCTATTTTTGCGGCGTAGCCGCGACTTTTTTTATAAACGCATAATGACAGATTGATTGATTAAGATATTACTGATATAAAAAAGTATTAGTTTATTAGTTTATTTATTATTTAATTGGAACTCTCTAATTTATTTTGTAAACAAATAAATTATAATAAATTGAATTAATAATATTCTTTCAAAGAAAATAAAATAAGAGAAGATAAAATAAGATCACAAGAACAGAGCGTTAGTAAATTGTTTATATATATAATTTATTTAGTTATGTCTATTTTTGCGGCGTAGCCGCGACTTTTTTTATTTAAGCTTACTAATCACAATTGAACAATTAAGTAACAAACGACAACAAAGGGATCGTTTATATTAAGCTGTTGGCTAACCTATTAAGAATACAATAGAACGAGATTATCGAATCAACGGATTATCGAACTAGTGATTGATCAATAACCAAGTATTGAAACAACTTACAATCACAACAATCAACAACAAAGGATCTAGTTCATATTAAGCAGTTGGCTAACCTATTGAGAATCCAATAGAACGAGATTACCTAATCAACGGATTATCGAACTAATGATTGATCAATACCTAAGTATTGAAACAACTTACAATCAACAACAAAGGATCTCGTTCATATTAAGCTGTTGGCTAACCTATTGAGAATCCAATAGAACGAGATTACCGAATCAACGGATTATCGAATTAGTGATTGATCAATACCTAAGTATTGAAACAACTTACAATCACAACAATCAACAACAAAGGATCTCGTTCATATTAAGCTGTTGGCTAACCTATGGAGAATCCAATAGAACGAGATTATCGAATCAATGGATTATCGAATTAGTGATTGATCAATACCTAAGTATTGAAACAACTTACAATCACAACAATCAACACTCAAAGGATCTCGTTCATATTAAGCTGTTGGCTAACCTATGGAGAATCCAATAGAACGAGATTATCGAATCAACGGATTATCGAACTAATGATTGATCAATACCTAAGTATTGAAATAACTTACAATCACAATAATCGACAATCGAACTAGATTATCGGTTCCGACCCGATGCTCAGCCCTAATTTTTTCCTCTTTGGATTCGAACCCTTGACCGTCTCTTTAAAAGGTTAATAGTCTTGTCGCTGAGTCTTTGCAGTTATAAAATTGCTTTTTTTNACGATTTGTATAATCGATTAATCATACCCAAAAACGATTTTCCATAAAGAAAACGATTAAGGGATTAGGGTTTGAATAATTATGGGCGATTGAGGATAGAACAATTGAAAATCCGTCTCCCCTACCTACACACATCCAATCTACACATAAATTCAGTTAATCCTAGTAAAGGATCAAAGAAAAAACGTGAATTGATAGAAAGAATTAGGCCGGATTAATGTGAGGTGGGGGAGGCAGAAAATCGCCCACACAAAGAGAGAGAATTAGGGTTTAGTTTTTTGATTGCTCCAATGTTCTGTGGTATAAACACGTTTTAACTAATGATTGATCAATACCTAAGTATTGAAACAACTTACAATCACAACAATCAACAACAAAGGATCTCGTTCATATTAAGCTGTTGGCTAACCTATTGAGAATCCAATAGAACAAGATTATCGAATCAACATATTATCGAACTAATGATTGATCAATACCTAAGTATTGAAACAACTTACAATCACAACAATCAACAATCGAACTAGATTATCGAATCAATGGATTATCGAATTAGTGATTGATCAATAACTAAGTATTGAATTAATCTAACGAGCTAAATTATTGAATGAATTTTACGAGCCGATTAATCGCTAATACGTAATTTGATTAATTGATAATACTAATAGATTAATAAAATAAAAGGAAAAATATATTTGCATTTAAAAAAAATAAAACAAAATTCATTTGATAATAGTAATAGATTAATACCCCTTATGGGAAAAATATATTTGCATTTTAAAAAAAATAAAACAAAATCCTGATCACTTCCAGAATACCAACACTTCCTTATTCCAATATTGAAACCCACGACTCTTTATCTTTCCATCCTTCTTCCTCCTTGATTTCTCTTTGCTTATATAAAGAAGATGTTCCACAAGCCTGATATAGTAAAACACTTTAATTTATTTGATTTATTATTGTCTTATAATTGCATCAAGCATTCATGCCTCGACCAACCAAGAATCAAGGGTTTGACGATACACCGTTGTGGAATTATGTAGATGTTTTGCATATATCTGCTGGTGGAGGTGGTAATAGGAAGTGGAGATGCAAGTATTGCAACAAAGAAGTCAGTGGTTCTTATTCTAAAGTGAAAGGGCATTTGCTTAAAATTCCCAACCAAGGTGTTTCACCTTGCACAATGGCAGACGACATATATCGCGAAATTAAGAAGGAAAATGATGAAGCTGAACAAAAGAAAAGGGCTCGTAATTTAAGCGCCAAGCAAAAGCAGGATTACATCTCTCTCCCCGAAGGTTCGGATTTAGCTCATACAAAGAAAAGAAAAGGTGGAATCGAGTTATCCTTCAATGTCTTAGAAAGGGAAGAAGCCGATAAAGAATGTGCTATGATGTTTTACACTGGTATGCTCTCTTTCAACTTTGCAAGAAATCCTTACTATCGAAAATTTTGTCAAAGGCTAGCCAATGGAAGCTTGCATGGGTATATTCCTCCTACTTATGACAGACTTCGAACAACGTTACTACTACAATTGAAAGCTCATGTGGAGAAATTACTACAGCCTATTAGAGACAGTTGGGTGAAGAAAGGTGCTTCAATTTGCTCAGATGGTTGGCAGGATCTCAAATCAAAGCCTTTGATAAACATAATGGCTGCCTCAGCTTCTGGCCCTATGTTTCTAAAAGCTTTTGATGCAAGCGAAATCATTACAAAAGACGCTGAGTATTTGGCAGGTTTGTTCTCTGAAATAATTGAAGATGTAGGCTCATCTAACATTGTTCAAATTGTAACTGATAATGCTTCTAATTATAAGGCTGCTGGTGCTTTGATAGAAAAAAAATATCCTCAAATTTTTTGGACACCATGTGTTGTTCATTGCTTAAATTTGGTTTTGAAGTCTATATGTGAGCCTAGTGAGAAAGCAGACCATTACAATGAGTGTCAATGGATTTCAGATTTAGTGAAGCAAGTTGATGAAATTAATTTGTTTGTTCAGAATCATGGTCTGTCCAAACAAATTTTTGATCGTTATTCTGATTTAAGACTCTTAAAGGTTGCCGAAACAAGGTTTGGGTCTAAGATTGTGATGGCAAGTAGGTTAAGATTTGTAAAGGATGCTCTTGAAAAAACTGTAATGGATCCTGATTGGAAGAAATTCAAGGTCAATGGGAGAACTCCTGTTGAACTTAAGGCAAGGGAGGTTAAGGATTTGTTGGTGAGTGATGGTTGGTGGGATAAACTTGACTATTTTCTTGAGTTTACACTGCCTATGATGAACTTCTTAAGGGCTGCTGATACAGATTCTTGTGTCTTGCACTTGGTGTATGACATGTGGGATACGATGATCGAACAAGTGAAACAAGTTATTTTCAATCATGAAGGTGCTGATTTTCTCACAGGGCAGTCTCCATTTTATGATGCTATACAAAATGTCATTGAGAGTAGATGGAACAAAAGCAATACCCCTTTACATTGCTTGGCACATTCATTAGTTCCTAGATACTACACTCAAGAATGGATACAAGGACATGATAGCATTCCAAGAGTACCTCCTAATGAAGATGAAGAGGTTTCATTAAACAGAAACACGTGCTTAAAAAGGCTTTTCCCAAATGCCGATAATCAAAAGAAAGTGTTTCTTGAATATGGAGCTTTTTCTGGGAGTTTAGGGTTCTTTAATGAACCCCATGTCATAGCAGCAATGGCATATGAAGATCCCATGTCATGGTGGTCCAACTATGGCTCAGGAGCTCCAATGTTGCAAAGCCTTGCGTTCAAGCTACTCTCGCAACCAGCTTCTTCTTCTTGTTGTGAGAGGAATTGGAGCACATATGGTGGCATCCAAACTATTAAAAGAAACAAGCTTAGTACTCAACGATTGGAAAATCTTGTCTATATTCACAACAACTTACGATTGCTCTCTAGAAAGCAAAAGGATTACACAGAAGGACCAACCAAGTATTGGGATATTGGTAAGTTGGTAACATATATTTATCTATTGTTTTCAAGTAAACTTGTAAATATTAGTGTCTCATTTATCTATTTTAACTTCTGTTCTTTTCATTTTTTAAAGGGGGAGATAATATTGATGGAGATAGCTTGTTAGAAGTTGCTGACCTTTCCCTCAACGAACCAGAATTTGAAGCTATTACATTTAACGAAATTTGAGAAGAATTAAGTGTTTTTTAAAGTTATCATCGTGATGCTAATAGTTGAACAATTGAAGAACCTCTTTTGAATCTTTTTATATCTATATTGTTTTGTTGAACAATTGAAGAACCTCTTTTGAATCTGTTTATCTCATTGAATATGTTTAAATTTGTTGCACGAATTATCTATATGTATATTTTTTAGAAACAAATTATTGCCGTATCCGTACCCGAGTCCAAAGTTAGGACGGTGTCCCCGTGTCCTAAATTTTTTTGGATGACGTATCCGACACTCGGATCCGTACCAATATCGGATACCCGTACCCGTGTCAATGTAACATAGGTAATAGGGTGGAAGGTGCGGTTGATAGTTTTCCTCGCCACATCAACTTCACATCATTAAAGAATACTCCGTAATTTTTTTTTCTCAATTTTTTTCCAATCATTGCACCACTTTATTTCTCTTCTATCAATTTTTGATATTTTTTTTCTCATTTTTATCCTCTAAATACACATACTCACACACAAAAACCAATAAAATACACTTTGTTTCTCCAACTTAATTTTTCTCTCTCTTCAACACTCACGGGACTAGAGTGTCCTCCAGTATTTTTTGGTTTTTGTTTTCCTACCGGGTGAGGTTGTTTGCTTTTTACCATTGACATAACATAGATTCTTTATGCTTTTCATTGTCCACACCCTCCATACTTAAGAGTATGCTAGTAAAGAGGAGTGAATGTTGCTTTCTATTTAAATAGAATCAAGCAAGTAATGTACTGTTGGTTTGGATCTTGGATGGATTGATGGCTAAGGTGTTTGCATAGAAATAAATTACCGTGTATAGTTTATTTAAATAGACCACCATTATTGATTTCTCCCTTTTTTGTTTTTATGCATTACGCATGTACTAATATAATGTATAAAGATGATTGTGATGTTTCAGTCGTATGCCATTGTGGGTTATTTGGTTATACGGGTACCCGCCACCACAACGCTCAGATACATGGCTAGTTGGTATAAAGAAAAGGCTTAAGTTATACACATCCCCTAGTAATGACACCCATCCCCTCTTTCTTTTTCTTTGTATTTTTATAACTTATTTCTATTATAAAACTACTGAAAGCACGAAGTAGAAAATATAAAGTTTGATAAGTCAAAATATTAAAAGACAAAAAACACAAAATAGAAAATGGTGAAAAAAAAAAGAAAAAAAAAACTATTTTTTTCTATTTACGGACTGATAAAAATGGCTTAAGACTTAAGAGGGGTGCCTCTAACCTATAGGGTACCCCTAATAACACCCATAAAAATATTAGTTTAACTTCACCAAATAAAAAGGAAATCGTATATTAAATTGAAGGATTATCTTTGCAAACCAAATCTTTGAGATTTTTTATTATTATTATTATTATTTTTTTATCAAAATCAATTTTACAAATTTACTAACCCTACGCGATTGCTCCAACAATTTGAGGGTGGTTTCTTCTTAGACTGTTAGTGTTGGGTCTAATTCTCTTCAATGGGTTTCAATTTCGATTTCTGTTGTAGGTTTAATGTATTTTGGATATTGGTTGGTTGGCAATAGAGAACCCATGGAAAATAAGGGTTTTCATGATTCTGAAAAGATGGTTGTTTGGAAGAAGGAGGAGCGACTCGCCTTCACAGAACGAGTTATTCTTATTAAAGTTATTTGCCAAAAAATATTTATTTAAAAGTTACTTTCTAGCTTTTTTTATGCGAAATCTTTGATTAAGTTTTAAAAATCAAATATGATATCATATTTCATATTCAATCGATAAATAAGCTAATCCATTTAATTGGTTACATTTTCAATTTGTAAAACTGAAAATTACAGGAACATCAATTATATCTGATATCTAGTCAAACTTGACATTTTCCATACCTTCATTTGAAACTATGAAAGGAATCGCAGACGAGAATTTCTTAGTAGAATTGTCTAACCGGATGACCTCATCTACCTTGATCCATAAGTGAACTTTGTTTTATACATGTGTATAACTAATGATTCTGTTTTATTTGTGCCCTTTAAATAAACGCGAGAAATAATCTATATATTTTTTTTATTGTGTTATTGAAGACATATCTCAAACTAGATACGGAGAGGGGAAGGTGTTCAATACGGGTGAAAGGTAACAGGGAGTGAGGCGAAGTGAGAGAAGAGAGAAAGCTGATGTGGCACTGATGTGAAAGGTGAGGGGACACCCACTTCACCTTTACCAGTACTTCTAGTCTAAGTAAACAAATTAAGTATATGTACCAGTGATTTAATTTTTGATTTTCGAAAGTTTGATTTAGTGTTAAGATCTTATAAAAAAGTGGGGTTTGTTTAGATCTTGATGATGGGTGTTTTGTGAATGAGTATTGTGTTTGATGATGAATTGTGGTAACGAGATAATAATGATAGTGGCGGTGACAAGATGATTATGGCGGTAAAGATGACTGAGATGATGGTGATGTTGGTGGTGGTAGTGATGGTAATGTGGGTGAGTGAGGTGATAATGTTAAATTTTAGAGTAAGGTGATAATGTTAAATTTTAGAGTAAATACACCGTTCGTCCCTAAGGTTGTACCAAAATACATAACAAAAGCGATGAAATGACCATTTTGCCCTCACATGCAAGGCACATGCTGGAATTTAACGGTACTTGAAAGAGGGATAATGGTTAAAGGGACCTTTTATAATGAAAAAACATGAAAGAGGAATCTTGGGTGATCGAAAATTTCTTTGCCAAACTCAGAGTGATGTTTTGGTAGACACAAACAATTTATTTTACTCTTTATTAAATTATTTAAAACTCAACAAATAAAGTTTCATTGAAACCCTTTTTTCTTTTTCTTTTTTTCTTTTTTCTTTTTTTTTTTTGAGTAAAATACGTTGTTGGTCCCTAAACTTCCACAAAACATCACTAGGCACCATAAGTTTGAAAAATAGTCGTCTGGCGTCCAAAGTATGGGTTTTTTAGGCCAAATGCGTCCCTCTAACTGTAATCCGTTAGTCAACTCCGTTATTTGCTGTTTTCTTTTGTTTTTAGTGAAGGGCATAATAGTCGGTTCATGTATTTGGATTTTGATACGTTCTTTTCAATACCAGTACTCCCTAATCAATATCATTTCATCACCTACAAAACTACCGTGTGCAACCCTAACCATATTTTCCGGCAACCACTAAATATCCAATCTCACTTATCATCATCATCATCTTTCTGTTCATCTCTTCCATTCAATAGCGAAGGCATCACTCAAATCCCCTAATCATCATCATGTCTCAGGTAATTAATTAATTCATTCAATCTATTCAGTTTCAATGATTTTGTGATTTTTTTTTTAATTATTATTGTTATTATTACTATGTAGCTGAACGAGAAGGAACCACAAGTTAAGCACGCAATTGCCACTGATTTATGTTGTTTATAAATAGCGTGAGGCGTGGCGTGGTTTTATTCCGTAAAATGCTGAGTTACATGCACACCAACTGTTTGCTTTTTTTCGTCAACGAAAATATCAGTCGCGAATAGAAGTAATAGTTACCAGGTGCATTTTATTGAAACTAGGACTGGTAAATATTAGGACAATTGCCTTTCACAAATATCGGGATATTTGACACAATTTACACTACAACGGAAAAATTCATGAGGGTACGCCGGGGACCCAAGGGGGTTTGGGGTTCCCGTGAGACATCTGGATTTTTGTCGCGTAGTGTAAATTTGTGTCAAATATCCCGAAATATTGTGTTACGTGTCGTAACTAGTAAATCCATTGTATCATCGTAAAAAGAATTTGTGAAACTGGTCACTTATATCCGCTCCTACATGCTTTCCTAACCTTCCTCAAACTGTGTATATAGTAGCATCATTCTCCAACATATAGAGCCAATTGTCATATATTAGGCGTCTTGGATTGCTTATTTTTTTTCTTTTTCTGCTTGTTTATTTATTATATGCTATCCAAACTTGTATACTTAATTTGAGGTAAGATAAGCAGTTTCTGACAAGGGGTAGGACTATGGAGCTTATTTCAAAGTGTTTATTTAAAACGAATATCATTGCATCTGTTACAAAATAAGTAAATCCAAACACTATTTCCTGAAACGCTTTGTTTTTTGTAGCGTAAAAAGTATTTGTCTATAAGCAGAAAATGTAAGCAATCCCAAACACCCCCTTAGTCAATGACTACAAACATATGCACTCAGTTTACTCCGTTCAATCCGAGCATTTGCATCATCTGTTCGTGAAATACTACGTCCATCATGCATAGGTTAGGATTGCACCAGTAGTGAATGTAAGTTGGGTTGCGTTAATTGTTTTAAGTAGGACAGAACTTTCTATTTTTACCTTTTCGCTGTTTAATTTCTATGTGTTTTTAATGATTTTATTGTACATTAGAATGACTACTACCTGTTTGATTCAACTTACTGCAACTTGCTACAAATAAAGTAAAAAAGAAGGTGTTTGGGTTAGCTTTGTTTTGAGCTTGTCGACTTACTAAGTGTTTAAAGAGCCAATAAACACACTTTTCAAAGCTTATGAGCTTATCATTTGAGCTAATGTCTTAATTAAGTCTATAAGCTCAAATTGATAAGCCCATAAGCAGAAAAAGTGAGCTTATCGCCTTTTTATAAGCCAATATCTCTGAAAACAAACTATTCAAACATCCCCTAAATGTTGGAATTGACGTCTAATTTGTCAGTTGATTTGTTTCGTACCTATGTATCCCATGTGAATATAATGCAATATCTGCCTGGTCTTTTTTCACAAGTTTAGCATATAATAGCTTTCTAGTTCATGATTGTCAGTGTGCAATCAGGGTGAATAAGATACCTTCAATTAAACTAGAAAAACTCAGTGGCTACATAACCCAACATCTTTTGCTTTTGAAATTTCATACCACAAAACTTATAACAGTAAACCCATATAAACTTGTGATAAATGGTATCTATTATATCCGTTTTCTCTCGCTCTCTAGATAATGGTCGGAGTTGCATTTTCTATTGATCTTTTAAAGTACACTGATTGCATTATGCTGTTAGCATCTTATAATTAAAGTATTTACTTTGTTTTTTCTTTGATTCTACATGAATGTCATATATCTGTTAAGATTTTGCTGTTACCCATAGATCCAGTGGAAAATGCCCCACCACACGAGATAATGGAGATGATGGTCAAGATGGTGGTCAACATGACAAGTCTGCTACAAGCAAGAAGATCTCGTCAGTCATTTCCTCGAATTACTCTCATCATCTTAAGTGTTTTGTTGTAATACAATGTAAATAAGTAGCTTATTGATTGTAAAGTAGTTGTAGCTTATCAGTTGTAGCAGTTTATAGCTTGTTTGTAAAAGTCAACGCGGGTCAACTGTTTCGAGTGTTAGTTAAGAGTTTAGCCGCCAAGTTCTAGTCTTTATAAACAGATGTAATCACCACATTTCACTTTATCAATGAAATAATCATTTTTCACTCTCTATTCTCTCTTTGTATTTCTCATCACGAGATGAATCTGTTCCAGCATGATGATGTTGATTTACTTCAAAACATGCGAAGTCACATCAACAATGAGGAGTTAAACTACTATTCCGTTCATCTACACAACGTGTACACTACTACTCCTGAGATCTTGGTGCGCAATCTAAATACTTTAAGCTTTGTATCAATATTTACCGTTGGACCGCAATCTAAATACTTTAAGCTTTGTATCAACATTTACCATTGGACCGGTGGGAAGGTATTGTCCATTATACTGTATCTTATATGAATTATTGAATCACATCGAATGGGCAGGTATTGTCCATTATACTGTATCTTATATGAATTATTGAATCACATCGAATGGGCGAAAGGAATTGGAAAGTATGGATGCCAAGTATTGTGGTGCACATTGTTAAAAATAGCAGGTGTGATGCCCCTTGTAAAGATGTTTATGCACCATTTTTCCTAGTAGAATCCATGCACACAGTTGTAGAGTTTCTCATTGATGGTGGCACCACCTTAATAATTCGGGACGAGAAGGAGGTACATTGTCAGTAAACAGATTACAAACCTATCACTTTTCCTACATGAGATTAACCCAAATATTTAACAAAGACCAAAGGATGTAACATACCACTTGAATAATCCAAATACATGAACCGACTATTATGCCCTTCACTAAAAACAAAAGAAAACAGCAAATAACGGAGTTGACTAACGGATTACGGTCAGAGGGACGCCATTTGGCCTAAAAAACCCATACTTTGGACGCCAGACGACTATTTTTCAAACTTAGGGTGCCTGGTGATGTTTTGTGGAAAGTTTAGGGACCAACGANTTTTTTTTTTCAAATCGACGCTATGTGTTTGTATAAATTTGTTTTTGCTAGATGAAATTTAAATTCAGTTTCGACTTTCTATCGTCTAATACTATTATCACTACATTTCGTCAAATTGGTAAAATTGATAGAGCTATACTATTTGTCTAGTTAAAACCTTTTTCAAAGAGATTTCACCATTTTGTATTACTATTCAAATGGCAAGTGCTGCAGTAGTGGCAATGGCAGAAACATGTTCTCAGTTGAAGTCAACTCTTTCCACCATATGCATTCTCATTTAGTCATTTCTAATAAGCACCAAACACATGTCATCTTCTTCACCACTCTAATCTCCTCATTAGCAACTAGTAATAAGGTATCTCACTAACCTTCATATATATTCGTAACATTTCCTTAACAATATTGTCTTATACTCTTATGTTCAAAAATATTGCATTTGTTAACTTTATTAGAGCTTTATTAGAGCTTCATATATGCAATTAGATTTAGTAATTGTAATGCAATTTCAAGAAGTATATTATTCATCACTCACTGCCATTTAGCTTTATTAGAGCTTCATATATGCAATTAGATTTAGTAGTTCCCCCTTTGATCAAGACTGAGATAAATATTAAAATATTGTGATAAAATTAGCAGTAAATTCAACAATGTATCTCACATTAGTTGGAGTAATTTAGTTGTTTGACCATAAAGACTATATTTGTCATGATTCAGCGTTACTCGAATCAATGTTGATGATAATGAGGTCACTGTCTCGCTGCTAGATCCTACAATGTTTGTACGTTTGTGTTGAATGTTGATCTGTATCGTCTTCAATGTATCGCCAGCTTCTGTTTACGCCTACACCAATAAAAACTACTCATTCCATCCCAAAATTATTTACCACGCACAAAAACAAACACAGTTTTCGAAAAGTGCGATCATTACATTATGTCACCGATACAACTTTATCTTAACCTATTTTACCCGGGTAATCCCCTTTACACAAAAAAACTTTATCTTTACCTTTCAAAAAAAATTATGTGTTGAAATCAGAAGTGGACAATAATTTTGACACATACCAAAAATGAAAGATGAAGAATAATATTGGAACCGGGGGAGTATAATCTTTAGTATTGTTCGACTTCATTTCACACGCATTTTCTGTATTTTCTTACTTCACATTGCACATTCATATCGTTACACATGGTTAACATTAGTGTGATCCAATTTTAGGGTCTCACTCAATATATATTCTTACTCCACGATAGATTTATATCTAAAAAGAAAGTACTAATTAAGTTAGCTTTTTCATTTGTCTTCTACACATGGGTGATATTTAGTACTCGAAATTCTGAAAGAATAGGACTGCCCTGTATATAGTTTGAATCTCAAAATATTTGACATCTTTATATTATTATCTCTGTATTTCTTTTTCTTATTTTGGTGATAAGGTGAATATATATTAATCCAAACACTAGAACTTTACAACAAATAACAAGATTGGATAAGGACATGCCCAAAATCCATCAAGAATACAAAAGAAAACATTCAGCCTCTAAAACAAAATTAATACTATGAAAAATTCAAATTGAAACTCCTATACCAAACACTCTATATTCACCAAAAGACCTTAGCCTCATGACTACATTTCCTACCAATGTTACCCAAACACAGGCGAAAGTAGTGCAGTCCATCCTCACACTAATTGAATCTGTGAGAATAACAAAGGCATCATCATGTAGGCTAAAGCACCTGTGACATCACAAGTGAAGAGATTAAACGACTGACTACATTTCCCATTCATATCCACAACCTCAAAACCATACTTGCAGCCCCACACCTCATAAGCACAATATGAAAACCATGAATATAAACAGGCATCATCAACATCCATTAAACCTCCAATGCCAATATAAGGCTAGGACCAAGAAGTCCATCTTACATGACTCTCTATTCCTAGCAACTTGTATTGACCACCTTTAATCATCCCAACATTCCATTCACAAACCTTTCTAGTCAGTTTATATAAGTATCTGCAGTTCATACTTAACTGGACTATAACACAAAGAAGATAAGGCTTAGTGTATTGATTCCACCAGTTATCCTTAACTCCCTTTACATAACTACAGGAGAACAACACAGAGTAAATCAAGCTAATACTATCCAATATGCTTGACTACAGCTTTCTACACACCTCACTGCAGTCCAAACATATAGATACAAACACATTATAGTAACAACTAGATGGCTCATGAAGCTTCCAGCTACACAATTAAACAACTGCAGATTGGTCTTTTAGCATTTTCCATGCTACTTTCCATTATATAGACCAATAACTCTGTTGTAGAAGTTCTTTCAGACATGACATTTAACAAGACTTCTAAAGTAGACTTGTGCCATTGCTTAGCATAAATGACACAAAACATGCTCTTGATTCTCAAACATGTCTTTATATGGTCAGGAATTGCTAAACTCCATTGCACTACAAATCCTTTAACAGTAATGAAAAATAGATAATCCCTACAAGTATAGTCCCATCTTTCATGACTTACACAAGAGGGAAATTTGTCTTTATCTCAGTACTTCTGTATCAAAGTCACACTCATATCTTCTCACCGTTTGTTGTGCAGACTAACAATGATGGTAAGGTTATCAAAAATCCCGTTTATCGCTCTTCTGTTAATCTGCCTTGGAAGCCAAGTAAGACCGGATTCCCCTGATCATCGCTACTGGGTTGGAGATACAGTTCCCATCTATGCCAACAAAGTTGGTCCGAAACATAATCTTCGGTTAGCCACATTTCCTTTCTTTTTGCACAATAAAATTGTCATTTGTCTGCAATTCATTTGATATAGTTGCTAAGTTTCAGATATTGTTTATTTTGGCATTTTCTCTTATAACTTTAAATAATGTCTCCAGGGAAAGATATGATTATTATGATTTTCCCTTTTGTTCTCCAGGTACTTCCTGAATTTTTTGATTGTTTTATGTTCTTTTATACTTTTCTGTGCCCACTGTGACATATTTCTGTAATTTATTCTTTAATATTGCTACGATGTGTATCAAATAACAGATACTGTGATAGAGAAGAAGGATAATCTAGGCAAGATTTTGACTGGGGAGCGTCTTGTTTCAACTCCGTATACGGCTGGATTCCTTATTGATAAAAAGTTTGAATTATCATGCAACAAGATACTAACAAAAGCAGATGTTTCTCTGTTTAGAAGTATGATATGTTGTCCCAAGTTCCTGCGAATATGAGTGATGATATATGGATCGATGTGTTTATATTGGTTCGAATAATACTTGCAAACAAATACAGAATGATAACTTATATTTCTATTCTTCTAACCAATGTAAAGTTACAGATCGTTAAATATATATAGGCTGCGAATGGTCACGAAGAACCATTGCATCTATTCGAGTAAAGGGTTGTAACCCTTGGTCCTAATCTGATTCGAACAGGCATGAACAAAACGTCACACCCCTTCGCTATGTTTCCAGATTTTCATAACTGAATTACAGTTACAAACTTTCTAATATACATTAACGGTCCTTCAAGTTTCAGAAAGTAAATATCGAGATTATAAAACTTTCGGTTCACAT
>LBNU01018743.1:7610-24497 GCA_014162995.1 Artemisia annua
CAGGGACCAAAATTGTAATTTCCTCAAACTTTTTCACCCAAGGACCATTTTTGATAATATTTGACTTTTAAAGGACTTGGGTTGACTTACCTTTCAAAATAAATTTGCAGGGACTAATTTTGACAAGTTTTGAAAGTTGGGGGACTGAAACTGCCAATTGTGCAAACTTTGTTCGTTTTTCATCTGTTTTTAAACATTTTGCATTTGAGACATATAAAACACGATCCTTGGATATTTTCTGCATTTTGATGCGTTTTTGAGTGTTTTCAGATGTTTTTGCAGTTCAGATTAATCAAAAATGATGAGTGTTTGAGCACTCATCAATATACTAGGTAACAAAAGGGCCACGTATAACATACAGAATTTTGGTTGCCTTTTAATTTGAGTAGGCTTTTAGACTTGTGTAACAAAAGGGCCAAGTATTACATCTAACCTTATCCAATTAAATACTATAAAAGTGTATGTATATCATTAATTCGTGATAATAGGTAATCAAACATTATTATAGTGTGTACAAAATCTAGTATAGTTCAAAGTTTCAAACTTATTTGATGACTTTATTAATGATGGGCAAATACTAATTTACCGCAAATCACATGTGATTTTTTTAACATAACAAATCACAAGTGTTTTTTTTACGAATCTTGTGAGATTTTTCTGTACACAAATTTTGAAAAAAAAAGTTCTGCTTTTTACGAAGCCCGTGGGATTTCTTTACGAATCCCGTGGGATTTTTTTACGAATCCCGTGGGATTTTACTGGACAGAAATTTTGAAAAAAAAAGTTCGTCTTTTTACGAATCCCCTGGGATTTCTTTACGAATCCCGTGGGATTTTTTTACGAATTGTGGGATTTTTCTTGACGGAAATTTTGAAAAGAAAAGGTTCGTTTTTTTATGAATCATGTGGGATTTTTCTGGAAGGAAATTTTGAAAAAAAAATCGTCTTTTTACGAATCCCGTAGGATTTTTTTACGAATCCCGTGGTATTTTTCTGGACGGAAATTTTGAAAAAAAAATCGTCTTTTTACGAATCCTATGCGATATTTTACGAATCCCGTGGGATTTTTCTGGATGGAAATTTTGAAAAAAAAGTTTGTCGAAAGTATATAACAATGCATATCTATAGAAAGATGATTTAATTCTCGTCGCGATGGTGTATTTTTTGTAGCTTGAAGATTTACCGTTTGCAATTACTACACGTAACAATTACTACATAATTATCATTCCATGACAAAATTTGCATGTATTTGTCATGGATATCCACATAACACTTATTATAACATATAACCAAGATCGCATATTCACAATGGCATATAACAAATATCCATTCAATAACACATAAAGATTACATGCAACCTAGGGTTTCTACAAGTTTTTACAAAATCAAAACCCTAATTTTTTTTAAAAAAATAGTGATCGACCTATATAAAAAAAATTTAGGGTTTACAAAATTTTTGAAACTTTAGAACACCATAACATGTAATCATCACAAACAATTTAATTTTATGTGTTTCGGTAATTAATTACAATGTATTAACGGCTCTTGATGCCACTGTTGGAATATGTAGAACATAACAATTATATTAACACATAAACATCATCAAGCACGCAGCAGAATAGAATCAAATACATGTAATAATAATTAACCGAGTATAAAAGAATATGCGTACCTTTGTGATCAAAGATCAAGAACAAATAAACCCTAAGTTAGGGTTTAGGATGGATCGACTAGGGTTTAGTCGAAGAGGGCAAGATCACCTTGTTAACAAAAATATGCTAACACTTCGTTCTCGAACACACGTATCGTAGCGTTTCAATTAGAAAAGCTAGGTTCTTAATCCACGAGCAAGCACTACTAGTGTTGAGCCTTTATCAATCGAATAGGAACCCAAAGGGGTATAGGGATCGACTATAGCTCAAAAGAAAGAGAGGAGAAGAAAGATTGGCTTGCTAGTGAACCAAGGAATGAGAGAATGAATACAAGGGGTCATGTATTTATACTATCTCAATCTTGGAGCACAAGACAACAACCCTAACCCTTTGTGGGTTGGGTGTATGGCCGGCCACAAGCCCAAGGGAGGATCCAAGATCCTTCTTTGGCTCTTGTTACATTCTAGTCCTTATTCTTTCGTCTAACGATCGTTAGTGTCCGTTAAGTATTGTTTTCGTGAATTTAATAATTATTCATACTCAATATAATAATTATTAATTAATTGAAACTCGTACGTAAAGTGTGCGATCCCGAAGTCTCGAGTTCAAGTCCGGACATATCACATTAATTTATATACGTAAACTTTACAGCTCCCACTCGGATATACATTAATGTAATAATGACATTGGTTAGTCTAGCTTTAACATGCCAATGTCCTCAGAACGATCACGAGTATGGTTTCCTGGAAAAAACCACCTTTGATGATTCATCATCATACTTATCCTTTTGTTACTAATACAATGTAAATATGGATATGGATCATAAGTCATTCCATAATTAACTTTCTGTTTCTCGTTATTAATAATTGAGCAAGATTACCAAAACATCTGAATGTATTCCAGATAGACTTTGGGCATGGCCATGCAAACATCTTGTCAACTCTACGAGTGGCCAAACAATATTATACTTCAAAACAAATTTGAAGGAACAAATTCTTTCTTGACTACAAGCATAACCCATGAACTTTGCATCACTTCTGAAAATACCCCTTATAACCACCAGTTACGGATAGCGTTAGAATATTTTACATAAGTGAACTACATCCACAGCAATTATCTGGTATCTCAAGTCTGAGGATAAATATTCATGATTTACTTAAATGACAACATCCATAAAGTACAATCATGTAGTTGGGATTTCTGTCCTATATTTAATTTTTCATTTATTAAATATCATGTGAATTTGGTATGTCCCACGCATTAATATACTTAAGTATATTCTACCAAAACTCAGATTTGTCTTAATTTAATGATATTCCCATATCATTAATTGACAATGGACTATTCAGAACAAGTTATTCATGGATTAAACATGCAAATATAGGACACAATTTATTATTAATGAAAACAAACGTACTAAGTACTTTAATTCATTATAAATAATAATTGCTTAATGTCCTTTATCCAAATACTAAATAGATCAATGCATGCTAATTCTAGTTAATGAATTTGTCTCAAGTAATAACTTGTTGACTATTATGCCTCAAGTAATGACAATCATACTTGTTGACAAGACATTATTCAACTAACTTTGATCTATCATAATTTTGAGAATACTTATTTCAAGAATTCAATTAGTGAAATTCTTGTATGTGTGCAATCAATCATCATGATATTGCTACATAATATTTCATAAATGGTGTGACATCCTCAATCACCAATTTATGACAATCAAACTTTCAAACACTTTAAAGTTTAAAGTATTCTAATTCTGTAATGTATAATGCAACTCTGCTCTTAGTTGAGCACAACTAGTTCACATGGCTATTAATAACGATGAAATCCTTCCATGACTAGTATTGAGTGTCATCTCAATTAAATCAGCATCATTGTATATAAACCACAATATGCTTATTTAAAATTCCGTAAACTTAATATCCATTGTGTAATTTTGATGCCTACCAATCTTTCAAAATTTAATTGTCGGTTATAACAATTACGCAACAATTTGCCATATTGTTTATACTTAGAATGAATTTTGGAGCAATTCCAGGTGAGTATCATTATTCCAAGTTCAAACATATTCCATTAGAATAATCATTACACAAGTTATATATAATAACTTTTAAATATCAAATATTGTCAAATCATCTTGCATTTAAGTATGATACAACAAAAATATGATGCACATGAAAAATCCTTCAGTCACACTTAGATTTTATTCATGTTCTATCCTTTCAAATATATATATTCATTTAATCTTTCAAAATTGATATATCATATTTCATTAGATTTATTTACTGCACGTGTTTAAATAATAAACTTTAGTTACAAGGTTGTATGTTTTATTTTCTAAATCTTTAAAGTAAAGTTTCATTCCAAATTAAGACTTAACATTTTACTTATATGGAATGTTACTTCTTATATGTTATACAACATATATGATTTAGTAAATCGAACATAATACTCCCACTAGCTTTCAGGAATACTTAGAAATTATCTTACTTCAAAACATGGATTTAATAATTAAACATAAGAGTAATCTCCTAGATGCACGCATTTATCCATTCATGGATTATTGCACTTTGTATACTTCCAAAGATTTATTTGAATTCATAAACTCCTTTTGATTACTTATCGTCCTCGCTCAAGTAATCATTCAAGAAAGAGTTTTTGACATTCATTATCAAATTTCATATTCATATAAATATGACAATTACCATCTTTGTATCTTTAATGTGCTTAGGAAAGAGTATTCAATCATAGTTAATAGCTTAAATATGATTAATAATCTTGTCATAAGACATACATTAAAATATGTATACACTTTTGTCCATATGATTTTTACACAAAGATTTAAACCACTAGAGTTACATTATCTTTGAGTAAACTCATCTTCATTCTCTAACTATTAAGAATTAAGATAAATCAAATTTTCAAAATTTGATTATCTTTATGAACAGCATCTATAACATTCATAGTATGAGTAATTTCCCCAATTCATTATTTGGTAATACTTCATCATATAATTCCCAGCATATGAACCAAATATCTGATATATCCGAGTGGATCTATGAATGATAATTCCATTATCTTGAGGTTTATCATTTACATGTTAAGCCTCATCATGATTTTTACTAGTGTGTTTTTAGAAGATTATGTATTTGTAATTTTATCTTTTCAAGATAAAACCTCCCACTTGCCTTTAGTAATTTATAGACTATCTATAAATACTTAGCAACTAGAGTAACAATCCAATTTTCTCTTTTAGGACATTACAAATACATATTGACAGTTCCTGACTTTCTTTTGTTAATATCCTTCACATAAGTAGCTTAACAAATTTAGAACTTCAATTTTTTAAGACTTAATGTGATTCATCACATTTCATATTTCAATAACGTCTTATTAATCTTCTAGGAGTCTAATTGAGTATATGCAATTCATACTCAATTTTCCAACCTTGATAACTTTCGGAAGAAAGGAAGTTATAGTTATCTTGAACCAAACACTACAACAAGAGTTTGATTTCCTAATTGAACATACTATAATCTAGTATTTCATTAGAAGTAATATTGTAAGACAATCTAACAATATGTAAGATAACCATATATCTATCAGCTTGTCTATTTACCAACTAAATCATCTTAATGGTGAAATAGAATTTCCAAGCCTCTTGCATGCTTTATAACCCAAGTACTTATTAACCAAGTCACTTCATGTTCATGTCTTAGAAAGAAGATATAAACTGTTATAATCCCATTACACGTTATCAATCATTGATCAACTCAATGACTTCTTGTATATGTCTTAATTAAAAGACCATGACAAGTTAACGTCTTACTTTATTGTAAGTCGTGTAAAACTTAAAAGACTTCATGTTTATAACTATACAATAAAGTATAAACATGTATAATTAAAGTAATCACGAACACCATCATTTGGTTTCAATAATATTTTTCAAGTTAACTCACTACTTCATTTATTTATGTCATTCTAAGAATACATAATTATTGAAGTAGTATTATATTACTTCATGCATTTATGTCATTCCAATAATACATAAATATTATATTCAGGGGTGGATCCAGTGCTTGGCTACGTGTGGCACGTGCCACACATGGAAAATTCTGGCTTACGATACCTAAAAGTTGATTTACTTTGATTTCTAGCATTAAATTGATAAGATAGTGTGTTAAAAAACGCATCATTATGTGATTTTAGGAAGAAAATAAGATGGAAGATAAAGGCCTGCAAGCAACGTTTAGATCTATACTAGTAGGGAAGATGATGATTTTGGCTTATTTACACTTTGGCCCCCTAATGTTTATAAGCTTTTATAACTTTGCCCTAAGTGTATAGTTTCATTTTTAAATAAGTGCAAGGAGATTACAACTTTAATAGTTTAAGCCCTTATTAGTTATCTTAACTTGGAATGGGTTAACTACGTTTTATAAGGTTATACAATACGATTATGATTTGGTGGTTACACCTAGAGCTCTAATATGAAAAGTGTTTGAACGTCAGTTTCTCTCTTTTTCCTTGTCCAAACTAGTTGATCTATTCTCACTTTATTTTGTAAGCATAGAATTATAAGCTCGGCTTTGCAAAAAGACCACAATACTAAATTGTACTTTAATCTTTATATTCAAAGAATTATCCATTGTTGCTTTTACAGTTTAAAACACTTTGAATTACTTTATTTTTTTTAGAATACTCATGTAAATTCTTTTCTAAAATTTTTATTTTTTTAAGGCAACTTTTTCAAACGCTATACCACTGTCTCATACATGTCACCAACAAGACTTGAACCACAACATCTTAATCAATACACGTCTTGATCGATACGCATGTCACCTATCGTTGGTTTTAAAAGCAACTCAAATACTGATTTTTTTTTATACACTAGTTTCGGTGAAGTATGCTGACCCGCAGATTTTTTTTTGTGCTACATACGATTAAAAATTCTGGATCCGCCACTGATTATATTTGAAGTTATTTTGTTATCATATTGACACATGTTCTAATAGATGTCTAATTTAGAAACAGTAAATTATCCATGCAGGTCTCACGCATTCATGGAAATTCACCTTGTCATTAAAATTTAGCCTGCGTCTCACGTTTACTAAATTTCAACCCCAAGTGTTTCTTAGATTAGATGTGTATTAATCATATCAGAACTATAGTCTTTTACTTTGCAGTTAAGAGAATCCTTTAAATCATATTTCTATGTGTTGTACCTTGCACACAATAAAGATTTCTCCCACTTGTGCATGGAACAACATCATGTACCACATAAACAACACTACACACGTTTGTTAATGTAAACAATATGATTTGTGTCATTAGCATAACTAGTAGATATAGAGTTACTCAATAAATCAAGGAAATATTCATGACTATCCTTGAAAATATTAGTGTCTATATTTAGAAAGTAATAATCTTGAGACATTCAAAAGATAATCTGAGTTACAATCAAGACAATAAGTCTTGTAACTCCCACTGAATTAGAGAACATTACAATAATCCCTTATTCAGTTATAAGAACACAATGCTCCCATTGGATTTGACAACATTGTAAATGTTTCATTATCAGTGAAAGGAAATAGTGTACTATTTACTTTCCTACATCTTTTGAGAAAACCCATTCACAACAATTATATAGGTTCTAAAAGAATGTATTCTACTACATAAATGTGATTCATCACATTCCAAACTATTAACTTGAAAAAACTGGGCATGCAATTTCTTCCTGTATAGATCCACCATTCCAACAATTGTATGTGGTATCTTTAAATAGTCAAATCAAAACAACTAGATAAAATAATCTAATTCGTCTTTTACCATTATGCAGTAATCAGTCTAGCTTCTAATTTAATAACTCATAAAGTGCAAATAATCATAACTATTAAAGTTTGCTATGAGTTATGTATTTAGAATTTAGACTATTCTAATCATTCTATTATACCTTTCTCATTCATGAAAAGGAATATGATTAAGTCTCACACTTCTCTTATGGAAAGAAGACTGTGTTTATTCTTTTTCGTAAACTTGACTCTAACCCAAAAAAAAACCCATGTGGGTGTAGATCAATTTACTTGTGAAAAGAATAACTTCCGTTTACGGTTCAATGTTGCATTAATACATTTAAAAGAATTTACAAAATTCAATTTTAGTATTTTCGATAATAGATATTTTCAAGCAAACATAATACCCATGGATATATTCATATAACCAACATAGTTTCTTGAAAATCTAGGATCCAACTTTTCATAAGTTTCATTACATCAGTTGATCTGCTAGTAATGAAAGTATAAAAGATGGTAATCTGTCGAACAATATGTGACAACTGGTAAATTTGAAAACCGGATTTGAAAGTCGTTTTATTATTTAAAATGAATCGTTAATTTTATTGAAACGGTTTTCAGAAATTATAGGAATTGGTGATTGATTATGCTGAATTTGATTTGTGTCGTTGATTATTTATGTGGAATACTTGTCGTTAGACCATTCATATGGCGTTAAGTTAGGCACTACTTCGACTCTGGCACTAGGAACCTAATAATACGTGAAATATATACATTTGTTACTCAAAAGTAAACGGAGACGTATTTATAGTCACAGTTTGTGAAGAAACTATTTTAAAAATGATGACAAGTATGTAAAAGCGTGTTGAGGATTTTGATAACAAATATGGGCCCGGGAAGTGAGAGTCGGGATTTAATAAGAAACGGTCACGTTTTACTTTTATAAACGTGTTTATTATCAAATTTAATGGAATAACGTATTTAAAGTAATCGGTGGTGATAAAACTAATGTTCATGACATTTGTTATTTTCCGCGATTTAAAAGTATGTATTTTCGGGAAAGTTTATTAAAAATTTCACCGCGAGTCCTTGTTTAAGCACCTCGATTGAAAAATATGGGCAAGGGAGGGACTTAATTGCAAAAATCGGGTATATACCCTAACCCTAACCTCCCACCCCTCACATAATTTCTTTTCACTCTCCCTCTCCTCCCTCTTTGTTGCTGCCGCCGGCCACCCTGCTACCTCCATCACCGCCGGCCACCAACACTCACCACCACCACCACATTAATCCCCACACTCTCCTCTCCAAATTGATATAACTCACGCGCCTTCAATCCAACAAAAACGCCACGAACCCACAACATTCGAGCATCAATCCACCCTCATTTCTTGTTGTTTCATTAGATCCATGAGCTTTGAGGTTCGAAAAGGTGAGAAAATGCGTTTATACGCATGTTTGACTCGGTCACGAGTCAACCCGTGACTCAACCCACACGAATATATATGTTTTGGGTTAAAAACTAAATGGGTTTTGTATTTGATTTAATAAAAACATTTTTGATTGATATAACTTGTTTGGTATCCGTGTCTTGTGTTTGTGTGTGTCGAGTCGTACAACCGTGAGCTCAAACTCACGTTATTGGTGATGTTCTTGATGTTATTGTTTCATTTTGTTCGTGTTTTGGGAATCGATTTTATCTTGGAGTTGTTTGGTTTGAGCGAGCCGCTAGGATTGGAAGTGGGAAAGACCCACGAGGTCAGCTTGGTTTGTTGTGGTAACAAGGGCAAGCCGAGACCATTAGGGTCTCGGCGATGGGATGTCGTAGTCGTGAACTTTGGCGAGTGTTATGGTTCTTGATTTCGGTTTGTTGTTATTGTTATTAGGTTGGTGTTGAGAAAGTTAGGTCGAGACCCTTATGGTCTCGGCAAGAGATTGTTAAAGTTGTGATTGCGGATTTTGGGTATTGTGGACTTATTACGTGAGATGGGATTTAATTAGTATAGCTTGTGAACTTTGTGCCGCGTCGGTGTCACTTCGACTTTCTAGTCTTAGTTGACTCCGACAAGTGCCATAACATGGATATATATATTTTGATTGTTGGACTTGGATGGATGTATAAGCCGAGAAGTCATGACTCGGACTTGTGACTCGAAACGGATAGTAACTCAAATTATAAAAATGACTTGAAATATATATATATATAAATTTGTGATGACTTGAACGGTAAAAATAATAATATGTTTTCATGAAGAGAAAATAAATAACAAGTTATATTTACTTGTTGATCTTCAATGTAAATAAACGACGAGTTAAAAAAAAAGGGGAAATTTACAATGAATGAGTTACTAAATGTTTCGAGGGCATGCAAAAACTAGAAGTGCCATAAACGTTAATTATTGTGCTATATATTTGCTAGTCATGGATATTTAATATTAATATATCTAACTTACATGGATAACGAACTTATTTGATTTACGAATCTAATAAGAGCTCGTTAGGTATGTTGGAAGGATCTAATAATGGATAACATATCCTAAGATGCCTTAGGTCGTGGTATAGTTTTGGAATAATAAGTGAAACAAATACATTGTTAAGCTTATCAAGTTGACAAATTTAATAAGCTTCGACAATCTATTTAGATGACTTATTAGACTATAGAACTTGTCACGTAGATTGTTGTGGTTTTACTTTGTTGAGTTCTTTGGAAGCGTGAGTTCACATGAGTCTGGTTGAGTCGACACAACACACACAAGGATACCAAACACTAAAACGGCTATGAGAAAGAGATTTTCGGAAAATGAAATAGAATACGTTCGGGATTGGGAAATATTTATTTGAGAATTATGCTGAGGCGTATTGATATTATTAGGTAGTGCCGAGTCCGTAGTCGCCGTTGCAAGATAGTTGATACTTTCATTGCTTCTGTTGATATTTATGCTGTTTGCTGGACTTGAGGTGAGTCATAGCCCCACTTTTACTCTTGAACTTTGTTTTCAATACTTGGGGTGAGAAACGTGCAAAATGTTTTATATGGACTATTATCGCTTTTATTATCTCTAAACTTGCTATGCTTATAGTATTGATATTATTAGGTAGTGCCGAGTCCGTAGTCGCCGTTGCAAGATAGTTGATACTTTCATTGCTTCTGTTGATATTTATGCTGTTTGCTGGACTTGAGGTGAGTCATAGCCCCACTTTTACTCTTGAACTTTGTTTTCAATACTTGGGGTGAGAAACGTGCAAAATGTTTTATATGGACTATTATCGCTTTTATTATCTCTAAACTTGCTATGCTTATGAAACTAGGATGTTGCATCTACCTTAGTCACATAGTGGACCATCGCATGTGGACTAGCCTTGGTTAGATGAATGACATCAACCCTAGTCACATAGTGAGCTACCGCATGTGGACACGATAAGGTTAACTTAAATAGCCATAGTGTGATCACCTATAGGACTTAATATATGTTTATTGATTATTTGTGATATGCGAAATTTGTTTGTGAGGATAGGATACCTATAGGCCCTATGAGTTTTAGGGTGCCCCTATAGGGCTTTGATGCACGGAAGTTACCCGTAAGGCCTAGTCTAGCTAGCAAGCGTTTTGCGTATATGTCCACTTGATTTGATTACGAACATAAACCTATGATCTCACCAGCGAAAGCTGACTTTTAGCACGTTTTCTCAGGTAATTAAGTTATGATTTTGGATGCTTGGATTGGAGGCTTGGCTTGGCAATGCGGTCTAAGGATCTATTCTTCTAAAACTCTGATATGTATTTGTGGACCTACTTTTATTTCTTTTGGGCCTTACTTTGGATAACATTGGGATGAATGTAAACTTTAAAACCCCGTTTGGTTGCGTTTCACTTATGTTTACTTTATCTCGTTCTTTTATGTCTTGTGTTGGATACCAATCCCCGTAGCACCCCGAAAGCTTGAATAGTCTTCCGTTGTACCAAATTTTGGGGGTGTTACACAATAATTGGCAAACAATTTTCCAATTCCTAGATCATTATGGGATTTACATCAAATTGATTCATCAATTTGCAATGTAAGCATGTTTCATCCCATCTCATGCCTTAAGTTCTAGGTCTCACGCATCAACTTAATTAAGTCGTCTAACTTAGAAACTGCAAATTCTCCATGTGAGGTCTCACGCCTACTCGGAAATTTGCCTTGTCATTAATCTTTGGCCTAGGTCTCACGCATACCAAAGAAATAACTCCAAGTGTTCCTTATAGTCAGATGGCATGTGACTTAAATTTCAAGGGTATTAAATTTTGATGTGTGTAATCAAAAAAATATCTACAAAGATGTCATGCATTCATCTTTGTATCATAGGTNAAACTGCAAATTCTCCATGTGAGGTCTCACGCCTACTCGGAAATTTGCCTTGTCATTAATCTTTGGCCTAGGTCTCACGCATACCAAAGAAATAACTCCAAGTGTTCCTTATAGTCAGATGGCATGTGACTTAAATTTCAAGGGTATTAAATTTTGATGTGTGTAATCAAAAAAATATCTACAAAGATGTCATGCATTCATCTTTGTATCATAGGTTTCATAAACAAAACATTTACATATTCGTTTCTTACATGAGCATAAATCAACAAAGTTTTAATTAAGGCGTTGAGCAAATTACAACATTGCCTTAAGATGCTTCGTACTAATAATGGCTTACTTGGTAAGTTCAATTTGACGCACAGGCGAGCGTAGAGACAGAATGGAGTCTCTCTAAGGCCACAATTTAATGCGAAACCACCTTATACCCACTTTATAGTTTGTCAAATCAAGTCCGCTTTTCAGACCATTTTAGTACAGTTGCATCAATCAATTAAAAGTTTATGATTTTTAAAGCTCAAAACATGATTTCACCATTATTAAGTCCGGTTTATAATTTTATTGTGAAATTACCCTTTTGCTTACAATCATGTCAAAAATATTTATAAACAAATAGCAATTAAATAAAATTAAACAACTTAATAATGAACATGCTAAATAAATCAATTTACATGTATATATTATCTAAGACTCCCATTGGTTTTCGAGCGAGGTACCAATGGACCACATACACCATAAATGGTTGCGTAAGTCCTATGATAGTAAATATACAATAACACACAATTGATAATATATACTATTTTAGGTCTTCCCTAATTATATAATTAATTAATTTTTAGTAATTAAACATGTCAAAGCAATTGATTACAAAAAACCCTAATTAATTCAAATCGCATAATTAGCATGAAATCACATAAACACGTAACAATTACTACATAATTATCATTCCATGACAAAATTTGCATGTATTTTGTCATGGATATCCACATAACACTTATTATAACATATAACCAAGATCGCATATTCACAATGGCATATAACAAATATCCATTCAATAACACATAAAGATTACATGCAACCTAGGGTTTCTACAAGTTTTCACAAAATCAAAACCCTAATTTTTTTTTAAAAAAAATAGTGATCGACCTATATAAAAAAATTTAGGGTTTACAAAATTTTTAAAACTTTAGAACACCATAACATGTAATCATCACAAACAATTTAATTTTATGTGTTTCGGTAATTAATTATAATGTATTAACGGCTCTTGATGCCACTGTTGGAATATGTAGAACATAACAATTATATTAACACATAGACATCATCAAGCACGCAGCAGAATAGAATCAAATACATGTAATAATAATTAACCGAATATAAAAGAATATGCGTACCTTTGTGATCGAAGAGGGCAAGATCACCTTGTTAGCAAAAATATGCTAACACTTCGTTCTTGAACACACGTACTCGTAGCGTTTCAATTAGAAAAGCTAAGTTCTTAATCCACGAGCAAGCACTACTAGTGTTGAGCCTTTATCAATCGACTAGGAACCCAAAGGGGTATAGGGATCGACTATAGCTCAAAAGAAAGAGAGGAGAAGAAAGATTGGCTTGCTAGTGAACCAAGAAATGAGAGAATGAATACAAGGGGTCATGTATTTATACTATCTCAATCTTGGAGCACAAGACAACAACCCTAACCATTTGTGGGTTGGGTGTATGGCCGGCCACAAGCCCAAGGGAGGATCCAAGATCCTTCTTTGGCTCTTGTTACATTCTAGTCCTTATTCTTTCGTCTAACGGTCGTTAGTGTCCGTTAAGTATTGTTTTCGTGAATTTAATAATTATTCATACTCAATATAATAATTATTAATTAATTGAAACTCGTACGTAAAGTGTGCGATCCCGAAGTCTCGAGTTCGAGTCCGGACATATCACATTAATTTATATACGTAAACTTTACAATTGTCGCGGCTAATATTGAAGAAGGGGGAGAGTTCACCGTCTCGGGTGCTGAGGACATCCTTAAGGCATTGTAAAAGTCTATGTCACTAAT
This sequence comes from Artemisia annua, assembly GCA_014162995.1. Lineage (NCBI taxonomy): Eukaryota > Viridiplantae > Streptophyta > Magnoliopsida > Asterales > Asteraceae > Artemisia > Artemisia annua. Next base: position 21,471 of record LBNU01018743.1, read on the forward strand.
TTGATTTCTTAAGGATTGTATGTTGGTTTATTAAGATTAATTACGTACTTTGTGGAAACATTACGACATCCTTAAGGCATTGCAATAAGTCTATGTCACTTTGATGGCTTAAGGATAGTATGTTTGATTATTAATTATTACTTACTTTGTGCTAAAATGTTTCTGAATTACTCTATGATAAATAAAATGTCTCATTTCTTGATGTGTTACTTTATTCTGTATCTTCATAATTTATTTATTCTCAAAAAATGGGTCGATCATGTTATGGCCTCATATCACATTGATATGATGTTATTGCATAACACACAAGCTAGATGAAACTTTAATTTGTCAAACTTAACAAGTCTATCAAGTAGTATTAGATTACTGGGCTCATACTAAACCATTAGTCTTTCAAAATGCTCATAAATGTTACATGCTAATACATATTTGTTGGAGCATCAACAATTTTGTAGCTTTTAAAAGGTTAAAGATTCGTCAAATCATCAATTTACAAAGCTTTTAAAGTTTCAAAACTTTATTGCATTATTTTTGAACCTTTTCAAGTATAAATTGAACTTGAAAATGTGTAAAATTTTAGAACTTTTCATACATATAGACATTATACTACATAAACTTAATTTATACTATGTATAAAACAAAAATAGTCAAAGTGAAAAGTCAAGAATAAATGCCGAAAAAATTAGAAAGAAATGTTGAAACTAAAAAAGGAAATGTTGAAAACATATGTTTGCAAAGGAAATTATTAATGCACGCCGAAAACTGGGTTGACCCGGGATGCTTCAAACCCGGCGGGTTGAACCGGTTTAATTTGACCCGTTTTCGACTCAACCTGTTGGGATGATCCGTTTTAAATTGAACCACTTTTCGACCTGAACGGTTCAATCGGTTGAACCACCCGGGTCGAACCGGGTTTCAAAACATTATGTTTAACCCTCAAATCCTCAAACTTTCACTATTTTTCGTTTATAACTCATAAAACTTTTTTTTATCACTAAAACTATATGCCGCTATAAAATGAGTTTTCTCTATTTCTTAAACTTTGATACTAATAAATGACGAGACATGCATTTCACGTACGCACTAGTTTGTGAGTAAATTCAACCTGTGACAAAATTTTAACTCATAACCAATTTTGCTTTCATATTTAATTTTCGTGTATTAAATGTGTAACTTATAACTGCATCTACTCATACGGTTACAGATTCATTTTTATTTTTACAGATCGAGACATATTCTAATTGATCATTTTGCATTGTATGTATATTTATTTATCACAATCACATTTTCCATTTGTTTATAATGTTATTGAGTTCATGAGTTTGTTATTTTGCAGAGGTTCGTTTGTTAAAAATGGGGGTTATGTCGAGACAAGTGCTCCCTGTTTGTAGCATCTGCTGTGTATGTTGTCCTTCTTTGCGTGCTAGGTCACGCCATCCTGTTAAACGTTATAAGCAGCTTCTTGCCGATATATTCCCACGCTCTCAGGTCCTACTTAATCGAATATCCACGTACACTCGTTATTGGTTATAGACATTTATGATACTAAGAGTAAGTGTGTCTGGAACTGCGTTTTTAAAACACATAATCACGAATCAGCTAGTGTTTGGCAAACCTTGTGAAAAAGTATTTCTAAAACGCAATCCTGAACACACCCTAAGACCAGAACAGACGATTGTTATGCAATATTTGTCATTTTAATAATCTTAATTTGTAATCGATAACAATAATTTGTCAGGGTGGTGAGCCAAATGAGCGCAAGATTGGGAAGCTTTGTGAATATGCTTCTAGAAATCCTTTACGTATACCAAAGGTAATGCTATCTTTCAGGTTTTCATAATGATTTTTAAGAGTGAAATTGGCATGTTATATGCTTAATAGTTCAGGGTTAGCTTGTTTAGTTACACCTTGGTCAATGAAGTTGACAGACTGAAAAAAGGGAGATATTTGTTACAAACAGCCCTGTAAGAAAGTTTATTATTCTAAGCAATGAAATGTTTTTGGACATAGCAGATGAATGTTTTTGGACTATGGGAGCATCTTCTTCGTTGTTCAATCTTAAATGATTATGGAATTTTTTTCTTCTTCCTAAGAAGCTTCGTTAAGAACATGAATGTTGAATTCCGTGCATATCCAATAATTGCTCTCTTGGATAAACAGTTCTTCATTAAATTTGTAATGTTACTGTTAGACTTTCTAAGAAGTATGTTGCAAATTTCAAACTATTCTAGGGCATAAGTAGTAATATATTTGAATAAGTAGTGTGTAATATAATACCTGGAGACTGTAATTCAATAGGATTTAATTAAAGTAGTTATAATAGTTTCCCAGTATGATGTCTGATTGAAGATCAATGGAGTATCTCCTTCCACAGTAAAAGGCTAACGAATCATATACCATACTTGAGGAGTCTTTAATCAGACCACATGACAAAACAATGCTTCCATGGTTGTCATCCTTGATGACCTTATTGAATTGTTTGTGATAACTATATGTCTCTCTCTGATTCTTCCCTTACAGATCACTGATTACCTGGAGCAAAAGTTTTATAGGAGTTTACGGAATGAAAAAATTGGTGCAGTAAAATCTGTACTGCTCGTTTACGGGAAATTGCTATCCTCCTGTAAGGTGCAGATGTAAGTGTAACTATGCTAATTCTTGGAAAAACTAGCATCTTCCACTTTACTTGGTAATTGTATGCATGAATTTCGATCCTCCTCTTGATTCCACGTTTTTAACCGACTACTCAAGTTTTTGCCCCTAAATGGAATTTAAATTTCTAGCTTTTTCAGCAGGCCATAGAGCCCTGTTTTGCACGTTTCAGTGACGTTTTCAACAAAAGGAAACCTTTATTTATCAACATAAACATCATGTGGTTTTTTGTCTTCACTTCTATTTCACCTGAAACCTCAAACATTTTCAGGTCACTATTTGCCAGTAGCTTGTTGGGAATTGTTGGGACACTACTAGTGCAAACACAAAATCATGAAATGCAGATTCTTGGTTGTCATGCTCTTGTCAACTTCG
>LBNU01018744.1:5707-31427 GCA_014162995.1 Artemisia annua
AAAAAAAAAAAAAAAAAAAAAAAAAAACAAAAAAAAAAAAAAAAAAAAAAAAAAAAAAAAAAAAAAAAAAAAAAAAACCTACTAATATTACTAAAAACTTAAAAACCGGATCTACTAAAAACCCAATACACTAACACCCCTAGCCCACTAAACCTACAAACCCACCATCCCATCCAACCGAAAAAACAAACCCAAAACCAAACTAAGTTAACACCCGTTTTGTTTCAAACCTACCGTAGCACATCCATCCTTGGCGCCAAGAAGTAAAACAGGGGTTTCCCTCTCTGTCACTATCTTCCAGCTCACTCCCAAGTCCAGACAAGGCTTCTTTACATGTTTATGTCTTCCCCCATTCCACCTCATCAATCCACAACACCAAAAATTGATCAATGGCTCATAATCTCTCCTTTGGCTCCAAGACAAGATCAATGGCAGTAAGGACACTTGGAGAAAGCACAAGGATAGTCCATATCTGTTTTATCTCACATAACAAGCACAAAGGAAGAGGACAAGACATGATGAAACCCTAATTCCCCCTATAAATAGGAATTAGTTGTGAGCCATTTAGCGAAGTAGAATTTTAGTAGCATTTAGGGTAGTGTAGCTTTTTAGTGAAGTAAAAGTGTAATTTCCTTTTAAAATTATTGTAATCTTTTTAGTTTAATGAAAGTCAAATTTTCTTTTTAGCTTACTGTTTTCATTGTTCAAATCATAGAAAAATCTCTATTAGCTTGTACTTGATAGCAAAATAGCCTAATAAGCTTGATTGGGTGTTTTCTTAAGCTTTCTTTTAAGTTTTCAAAGATCTCTTTTTGTTTACAATCTTAAAAAAAAATAGAAAAAAAAAATCAGAAATCAAATTACCTTTGCAAAAGTGTGGAAAGCAATGGAAGTTGCATGCAATGGAGGGGCAATATGGACTTTTACCTAGCTTATTTATAAGCTAGGAGCTTGTAGCTGCCCATTTGGGAGCTCTTGTTTAGCTAGGTCTCAAGTGTGTTCCATTTTTCCATTTTTTTCTTAATTTTTTTGCAAATTTACAGTAGCTCAGCTTATTATTGTGCTTATTCATGTCTTGTTGTGCTTATTTATGTATTTATTTGTTCATTATGAGTGATTGGTAGTTTACATAGTTGTAGTTTTTAGTTTTGCTTTTTAACTGTCATTATTAGTTCAATTAGCTTATTTGGGCTTAGCTTATTGAACCTGCTTATTTGATACTGATTAGTGCTTCTTAACGGTTTTTAAACTTGGTTCATTCATCTTGTTCAAAATCCTTGCTCAAATCCATTGTTTCACAAGTTAATTGCAAAACAGTTTTCACTAAATGGGTGTTTGGCTCAGTGTAATATTTTAGCAAGAAAGTTGTTTTGACCAACCTCCACACTTTAATCAGCCTTCTTTAAGTAATTTTAGTAGTTTTTCATCAAGAATTTTCATTTCCTAAAAGATTTTTAAGTAGTTTAGTTATATTTTCCAAAATTTCTTATATTAACTGTCCCAAAAAAAGTGGTTATGATAGATTTAGATTTAGGCCTTATGTTGTTGTTGTTCTTGCTTGATTTAGTTTCAAATGAGTTATTACAAGTGTAGCTAACCTGGTAGTTGACTTTCATAGTCAAAAACTCCAATTCAACCATTTGCACAAAACTGTCACAATGAACAAAAGAGGCCAAGCAGGTTGTGCTTTTTAATTTTAATTCCTTCAATCCTAAACCAAATCACCTGAAATTTTGGGATTAGTAAATTTGCTTGCTTGTTTAATTGGTTCTATTTTTATTTTATTTTTTGTAATTTTTTCTAGCGGCTTTTGATAAGCCATAAAGTTGCCCATCAAGCTTGCAGGCCTGATTTCAAAACAAAAGTGTCCAACCCTATTTAGTTTTTGAATTTTCATACCTTCATTAGGAGCCCTCATGACCTGTCATTTTGCATGCTTGTTCTTTGGTAGTTAAGTTAGTTATTTATATTTTTTTTTTTGAATTTTTCTTAGAGCTTATTAACAGCTTTTAGGTAGCCTTTATATGCCCCTTTAGGCTGATTTGGATTGTGTGATTGTTTAAGCTTATTTTGATATTAAGTGCTTATTTTCATTTCTCTTGAGCCTTTTCTGATTTAAATTAGTTTAGTAAATTAGAATTAGTTGGTCTGTAGCTAAGTAGCTTACGTGTAGTATATATGAGCTTTTTTGAAAGCTCATTGGTGTAACAGTTAAAGCTTGACTTGTTGTTTGTGCATTTTTGTCCACTGATTAAGCTCATAAGCCCCTTTCTAGCTTATTTTGTTTGTTTTTCAAAAAATATTTTCACAAAAAGTTGTTAGGATTCGTTACTTTTCAATTTTCAACAAAGAAAAAAAAAAGTTTCAAAAAAATTGGGGTTAGTAGGAATAGAACCAGGGACCTCTAGACCAAGCACACCACAAACAAAACACTCTAACCATCTGCCCCCTAGGGACTTCTCAGTCCTAGGGTGCAAGGTTATTTATTTAACTAGCCTTTGTCCCTTTTGCTTATTTAACTGTTAGTGCTAATTCAGTGCTTATTAATAAGCACTTGGGACTTTTGGTATTTTTCTTGTAATTCTGTCGACAGTAGGAACTTTTAGAAAAATTTTCACAATTTTCAAAATTCATTTACTATTTTTAATCAATTTATTTAGTTTATTTAGAAATTAAATCATAAGTAATTATTAAAAAGTCAAAAAAAAAATCTTTTATTCAAATTTTTTCTTTTTACGTTTAGGACTTAGGAAAATTATTTTCATACCCGTAGGCCTTTTAGATCAAAAATTTTACGTTTTAGCCCGTTACCGAGCCCGGTAACGGCCCGTTTTTTATTTTAGTTACGTTTTAGGTAATTTCAAGTTACGTTTTAGGTAATTTCAAGTTACGTTTAGGGTTTTTATAAGTTTTTAAATAGTTTTTCATTTCCAAATTCAAATTCGTAGTTTAATTTAGGTAGTTGCCTTTTTAAGTTACGTTTTTAGTTTTACACGTTACGTTTGAGGGGGAGTAATAAAAAGATATTCCAAAAAGGTCTTGCTCTAAAGAGACAATGATCAAAGTCAAAGAAAAGAGAACTTCACAAAGATTCAAAGTCAAACAAAGTATGAGCATGTTGGAGAAAGACGTAAAGACAATATTTGAAGATATTGATCAAAGGCAAGAAAGACAAGATATTATATTAAAGATCACAAAGCATGAAGGAACAAAGGATCTAACAAAACTATTACACAACAAGACTCAAAGTTCAAGACAACAAGCTTCAAAGGTCAATGATCAAGGTCACAAAAAAGAGATCTCAATGATCACCCTTTATGGGGAGATTATTAGCATTAGAAGTGTTGATCATTTATGTAATCAAAGAGAGATCTCAATGATCGTCCCTTAGGGGGAGATTGTTAGGAATAGAAGTGATGATCATTATTGAGTCGATAAGTATTGTAATAGGTTAACGTTTAATAGTTAGTAAAAGTGCTAGTCCATTAAGTAAATGTAAAGCCTTAAAGGCTTGGCCCAACACGAGGTCCATAGTTCAGCCCATGTGGCCTTTGTAAGAAATATATAAACCCTTCCTAGGCTTGTTAGGAGGGTGTGGGAGTTCATAATATTCAAGCTTATTTTACACATAGTTCTCTCCACCTCTCTCTACCTCTTTCTCTCTCTATATTCTATATATATATATATATATATATATATATATATATATATATATATATATATATATATATATATATATATATATATATATATATATATATATATATATANNNNTTGGCTATCCCAGGAGCCAAACGGGCTCTTTGGTAAAGATACATCAAATCCGTTTACGGCTGACAATGCCAAAAATGTATGTGTAAATCGACTCACCAATCTTTGTTAAGTGAAGAGTTGGCTAGCCCGCGATAGATTATTGGCTTGCGTAAAATCAGTTGGTAAACCCATAATTGGTAATGCAGCTTACCAAAAGATAATAACTTTGTTTTATCTAAGAGTTGGCTGTCCAGAAGCAAACGGCTTCTGGTAATGATAATCAAATCCGGTTGAAAGGCTGGTGGTTGCTTCCAAAATCACACGGTTATCGGTGTACCATGGTTCTTACTGTGAACTTAAACATTCGGCTACTTCCAGAAGTGATGGCTTTTGGGTAAAGAGATTAATAATCCATCAAGTTTCATAAAATATTTGCTAGGGACTAGCAATAGTTTAGTGGTTGGAGGATTGATGGAGGTGCTCAAACACTCTATCATTTTGGTCAAATCTGAACTGCAAACATACAAAAACACTTCAGAAAGCAATCAAAATACTAAAATATTTCAAAATTGTGTTTTATATGTTTTAGATGACAAAATGAGTAAAAACAAATGAAAAACGAACAAAGTTTGCATAATTGGCAGTTTCAGTCCCCCCAACTTTCAAAAATTGGCAAACTAGTCCCTAAAATCCCAAAATTGTGAGTTTTTATCATTCAAGGTCCCTAAAATACATTTAAGTTGTCAATTTTTGCGTCCTTGAATTGATTCTTTGGTAAAATTTCACTTTAACCCCTCAACTTTGCAAAATGGTCAAATTTAGTCCCGGGTTTTCAAAAATTTGGAAAAAATTATCTTTATAACCCTTGCACTATTGGAAGTTCTTTGTCATGTTCGACCTTATGCGATAATTTTTGGAAAGTTGCAGAACCAGCCCTAAGTGTTTCAGAAATTACATGTTTGGTCCTAATATTTTTTATAACTACAAACCAAAAGGACCTTTATTGTAATTTACTTATATGATCATATATATATATATATATATATATATATATATATATATATATATATATATATATATAAGGTTATATGTGTGTGAAGTGATAATGTTGGGTCCTAACAGTTATTTCATTCATACGCAATTCATATTTGGTATTAGAATAAGGCCCAACAATTGAAGTATACAAGAATGTTATGGTCCCGACTTACTGATCTGGTTATGGGTCTTTGTAGGATGAAATCTGATGAGGGATTAGAGTGCTTGTTGGTTGTTCTGCCTTTCTTATTTGACATGAACTTTGAGAGCTCATTAGAGAGAACTCTCCGATCTCTTAAAAAAAACACAGAATTTCTAGAAAAGACAACTTGTCTATCCCTTTCTTAGTATTACATATATATAAGGAAATACAAACTGCTTGCAAGTTATAACCGCATGGAAGTTGCAACTGTAGTAAATAACTATCTAATAGTACATAATTAACTACCTAATAGCACCTAAAGTGCATAAGACAACTACTTAAAACTACATAAGAATAGAATTTATTATAACATATTAAAAGTAACATAAGTAAGCTGGTAAATAAAAACTATTGTTGCTGCAAGTCTTATGGACCTATGGTGATATAACATTACTCCCTTCCCCGATAATGAGCTTGTACTCAAGCGAAAAGGAGATTTCTAGCAATTGAGAAACACCATTAAGTATGCGATATATGTGGTTCTTGAGCATCATCAGAAGATTCTGGCATACCAATGTAAAATAACTGATTGCAATGATGACCCGGTGAGTTGATTCCATCATAGTTAAAACATAGATTCTTCGCTCATCATTCTGCTATTTCAGCCCTTGATAAACATTTGATATAGTGATTGGCTTGTGTTGATGACGACGTGTTAGTTTGACTTAGATCAACTTGTTGAACGTGTTGTTGTGTTAACTGATTTTCAGATTTACATCGATCATATAAACGCGTGAAGTACATAGCAGATGTGAGATCAATTGGTCGTTGTAATTCTACTTCCACTGTGATGTAGTCTTGCAACCCGCTGATGAAAATCTCCACTTCTTGTTCTTGTCGAAGATGACATGTATGAGCAGCCAACTTCTTAAACTGTCGTTGGAACTCCTCAACAGATCCGGTCTGTTGGAGTTTAACCAACTCTCCTAACTTACTACGACTGCCATAAGAACTAAATCATCTGCAGCAATGGTCCTTAAACTCCTCCAGTCCATATGTGGGCAATCCCTGTCTAGTTTTAAAAACCAATATTGGGCATCGTCCTCCAAATGTGGCGCTACCATACTCATCTTCTCTTCATCCGCAACCCGCTGGTGTCTAAAATAGTGATCACAACGACTCATTCATGGTAATGGATCTGTTGACCCATCATAGCGCGGAAATTCCAGTTTGTAGTGGCGATTTGTGCCACTGCCGCCACGATCAGTTCCTTCATCATTATGTCGATTAGTGCGAGTCTCACATGTGGCACTGCTGGTGGTGTTGTCTTGCCTAATCTCTTCAAATTGGGCTTGTATGCATCACTAATCTTCATTGTAACGCTTCATGAAAGCCTCAAATTGTTGTTGAAACAGTTGCATTGAGTGACCCATATCTTGTTGCTCTGATGCCAAATTGTTATGGTTCCAACTTACTGATCTGGTTATGGGTCTTTGTAGGATGAAAATGTGATGAGTGTTGGAAATTTAAGATCATATGTTTTAGTACTTAACTTATTATCGTATTAGAACAATTGTTTCATGTTTTATTTACTAGATTAAGTCTGATCGATGTACAGGTCTGGGCCAAAGGCCAACAGACACATAGAAACGTTTCATAAAGTTAGTTATTAGTTAGTTATCTTTGGCAGTTAAGTTTGTTGAAAGTCATGATGTTTCACAATGAACCATCACAACCTTTCACTTATGTCTGTTCGAAGTATATATATAGGATTCCTTGTATCTCATTCAAAATATAATTCCAGAAACATATTTTACATATAATACTTTTTATCATACTTTTACTTGTTTTATTTTTGCTGCAAATCACTAGAAATCTTTTCTGTTTCATAACAAGAACATGGTTAATACCAATTCTTTCTTGGAGCAAAACTGGTCGAACCACAAACATGTGGGTGATCCAGACAATAATGAGGGATTAGAGTGCTTGTTGGTTGTTCTGCCTATCTTATTTGATTTACTCATGAACTTTGAGAGCTCATTAGAGTAGGGCTGAGCAAAACCCGACCGATACCCGAAAACCGTCCCGATCCTGACGTCCTAAATCGTCCCGAATCCCGAACCGACCATACTCGGGTCGGGACTCGGTTTGGGTTTTTCAGCTTGTCGGGATTCGAGTCGGGTCGGGAGTCGGGACGAATTCGGGATTACAAAGAAAAACCATACAAATCTATTTCGTTTCGGGACTCGGGACGGGATTCGGGACGATTCGGGCTAGACTCGGGTCGGGATTCGGTTAGGATTTTCAAGCTTGTCGGGATTCGGGCTTCGTCGGGACGGGTCGGGTTCCGGCCTGATGCATACCCCTACATTAGAGAGAACTCTCTGATTTCATAAAAACACACACACAATTTCTGGAAAAGACAACTTGTCTATCCCTTTCTTATTATTACATATATGTAAGGAAATACAAACTGCTTGCAAGTTATAACTGCAGTAAATAACTATGTAATAGTACATAATTAACTACCTAATAGCACATAAAGTGCATAAGACAACTACTTAAAACTACATGAACATAGAACTTAATATAACATATTAAAAGTAACATAACTAAGCTGGTAAATAAGAACTATTACCCCAAAAACATACACATCAGATTTTCGGGTCAGCCTACCCGTTAGAAAGTAATCTGGATCAATGTACCCAAATGTACCTCTCACTAAAGTGTTAACATATGTGGATGGCTAATTCGTCAGACCTATTTTGGACCAAAGTCTGAAAAGCTTAGCTACCAAATTGTTATCCAATAGTATATTTGTGCTCTTTACGTCACGGTGAGTTACTCTTGGCTTAATATCCGTATCTGTGTGAAGGGGAACTCGGTGTTAGAGGAACTCGGTGTGAAGGGGAACTGTGTGAAGGGGAACACGAGCGGCCCCAATGCATATTTTTGAGTCTTCGCACCCATGTTAGAGGAACTCGGTGTTTATGGAGACGATTTGCAAGAGTTTCATGTGGCATATAGTCGTATACAAGGACCATCTCTTGCCCATCGATGCAATAACCTATCAAAGACACCAGGTGAGAGTGCCTAAACTTAGAAAGCGTCTTAACTTAAGCCCAAAATTCAGTTGCTCCTTGATTTGATGACTGCGACAGTCAAACGACTTGCCTTATATATGATTGTTTCTTTGTAAACCTTGCCAAATCCCCCACATCCGATGACCAATAAATCATCAAAGTTATGAGTTTCTCCCTGAATCTCAGAATAAGAAAACTGACCGCACGGTTGCATCGACTCTAAGATTAGGGATGTATCAGCCTCATGAGCGGTAGGATTGAGCATGGTTAAAGGCTTATAGAATTGAATAGTCTGGATAGTATCTTCAGAACATGATAAGGGTACGCATACATGCACACAAATTGGTATATATTTTTTCTTCCTTGAAAAAGAATACTAGTAGCCATATTTGACATCAAAACAATAAAACAACCGGTTGCTTTAAGGGGGTCTACATGACAACTAAAATTTAATTAGTCGTCGAAAGACTTTTATGAATTAAAAAAATGCATCTGGACATGTTTTAATATATTTGAGGCAGGAACCATTGATTATTCTTCCTTTATTTTAGTTAACAAAGTGATGCGAGTCCAGTAATAAAATGAACTGAAGCTTTCTTGTAAATCAACCCTTTGTCTATACAAACAAACAGATGAGGTAATCCCGTGTTAAAGTTATCCAGGAAGACCGAGTCTTTGACTAAGATGTATGTGGCTTAACTAGGGTATCATATGACCTTTTTTCTTTTTTGACCCTTGGCGACCCCCAAATGTATACGGTATACCTCTTTGAACCCTAAACCTCTTGTGAGGAAATCAGTGACCAAACCACTAATTAAGCCACTTTGGCACTGGTCTTATTATTTATTTTTAACTAATCCTTCTCCTCTCTTCCCCTTCTACTTGATTAAGTCATTGTGGATTCTAATTTGGCACTGGTCTTATTGATTATTTAGAAGATATGGTTCCCTTTATAGTAGGATCTTACGATCTCGATCCGATTTTACGATCTCGATTTTAAAAAAACAGAAACGATCCTAAGTAGTAATAAAAGTTTACCAAGGAAGTTTCACCTTTTAACCAATAAAATAAATAACATGCTCTATGATATCAGTTAAACCAAAATAGGGTAGTCGCTATTCAACTTGGGGTTGAGGATTAAGAATCAACACAGAGGAAGAATAAATAAGAGCAAATAAGAAATGAGAAAAGAAAGAAAAGAGAAAGATGATTGAGGGAAGAATATATCTTTTCATTCATAAAATCATTACATAATGATTGTGTGCTTTTCATAAAACAACCATTTCATACACTTTTGCAGATGGGTTGTTGTCACACAACTAGACTTGTCAACTTAGCTACCCTTTAATATTCTAGTTAACAAAAAAGACCCAAAAGAAAGGAAATAAACATACTAAAACTAAACAAACACGTATCAATACTCCTCCCTTAAGAAGATCCTTGTCCCCAAGGATCATAAGGTTGGGTATTTCTACATTATAGCAGCTACATCTTCCCAAGTAGCATCTATAACAATATCATCAGCTCACTGAAAAAGCCATTCCACCAACATCCTGTTATGCCTCTTGCCAGTTCTAATTTCGAGCGCATTTCCAGGCTTCTTGATGTTATCAGTAGAGTGAGTGGCAGTAGAGTGAGTGGTTGGTAAAGTATCAGAGGGTGTGACAGTGCCACAATGTCTTTTTAGTAAAGATACATGAAAGGTAAGATGGATTGCTGCTGATGATGGTAAATCTAGTGTATAAACAACTTGCCCCACTTTGGCTAATATATTATAAGGGTCATAGAACTTTGCAGCTAACTTTTGGTTACTACTAAACTCTACAGAAGATTGTCTATTAAGTTGTAACTTTAAGAATACCCAATCACCTACTTGGAAACTTCTTTCATTTCTATGTTTGTCTGCTTGTTGTTTCATTTTTTGTTGAGCTTGAGTCAAATTATGCTTCATCAAATGAATAGTCTGCTCTCTTTGCCCATAAAATTATATCAATAGCTTCAATCATACTGCACACCTGCCCGCGGTTGAAGACTCCAACCGGCAGCTAAGTGCATTCTGACCCAAAATGATAAAAATAAAAGTTGTAGCACTTGCCAAAATGGTGGAGGTGTGTCGGGAAGAACGAGACTTCGAATAATTCTTCATTTTTTGCTTCTTTTCTTCACCTTTTCCTCATTTTCCATCACGTGAGCTTCCATGAACCAAAAATAGCAAATTTACTTCATTAAGTACCGTAAGTTCATAAAAATCACCAAAATAAATGCATAAAAACCATGATAACGCTCCTAAAAACATGTTACTTTTGAGCGTTATCATACACTTATAAAGTACGTTGCAGCAAACAATAGGTCTAAATTCAGAGATTTTAGCAGGTTGACTAACTTTAGGAACAATGGAGATTAGAGTAGCATTTTCTTCCCCAAGAAGTTTGCCATTGCTAAAAAGTTCTTTAATAGCACTACACACATCCTCTCCAGCAATCTTCTAAGAGCTTTTAAAGAAGGCTGATGAATAACCATCTCGTCCAGGACCTTTAACATCACCAATATCAAAAACAACATTCTTTATTTCAGCATTAGTTACTCCTCTAACCATATCCAAAGCTTCATTATCTTCCAACTTAGAGCTAAACAAACTATTAGCATCAACTAAGGGACTGACATTATCCACAGCACCAAGAAAATCATTAAAATGCTTTACAAATTGTTTAGCAACCGTATTTTCCTCAAATCTAGTCCCTTCTTCATTAGAAATGCTTGCAACTCTATTATAGTGTCTTCTACTCTTGATCACTTTGTGGAAAAACTTACTGTTTTTATAACCATATTTCAACCGGTCAATCTTTGCCTTTTGAAAAAGAAACTTTTATTCATCAGCAATAGCTTCCATATATTTTGCCAAACACTCTGCTTCCTTCTTTTTTAAACTAGAATCATGAGGAAAACTCCCCATTTGGATTTGAGACAACTTTAATTCTTTTTCTTGATTAACAACCTTCTCAAACACGTTCCCATTTTTCCAGTTCAACTTATTCATAGGGCTCTTCAAAGCTTTTAGTTCCTTAACTACTCTAACCATGTGGCATCCATTGACCCCCATATCCCATCCATTCTTAACAACAGAGTTAAAATCAGCTTTATCCACAATGTAATTAGAAAATCTGAATGCTTTGAATTTTTGGGACACTTAGAAAAAAGTACTATGAGTAACAAAAGGCAAGAATTGCCCATAAGCCTCTACAAACTTAGATATGAAACCTTCATTTATCATCATTCTATCAAGCTTTTTCATAATACTTGAACTACCTTTTTTAGGAGATTTAAGTGAAAAACATACCACAACTACAAATGTCCTCAACCTCAATCTCATTCACACAATCAATAAAGCCTTGCATATCTTTAGTCACAGTTGAAGCACAACATAATGTTTACCCATTTTAAAAGTAACATTGAAGTCACCAACCAGTATCTAGGGTGAATCATTAATGATAGTCTTTGCAGCTTTGATATCTCCATAAGTTCTTCCTTTCAGCTCCAGTATTAGTAGCATACACAAAACTACAAAAGCATTTAACGTTACTATTCAGCACTTCAATTTGACATGAAAAGTCTGTTTGGAGTAGTGCAGAACCATCACATTCACTATATCCTTGTCCCATCCAATCAAAGTTCTACACCCAGACTGACTATAGGCAATGTTAGAACACCAATTCCAATTTCCAAAAACCTTCATGGCAACTGCATCAAGCTTTTTAGGTTTCACATGAGTTTCAATTATTTAACTGATACTCTATTAATTTTTCCCTCTCTAATAAGTTGAGCTACTTCATTCTTCTTTTTCAATTGATTCATACTTCTTATATTCCAAACTACAATTTTGAAATCCATTAACATCTATATACATTGAAACACAACTGTCAATTTTGAACAGTTGTATACCCTCCCGTAATTTCATCAGCTATCCAGCTATGGCCAGATTGATTTTCATTTTCCATAACATCTTCAATATTCTCATCTACATTACATTGTTCCTGTAACACCCATTTCCCGGATACAAATAGGCCCCACCCTAGATGGAATTGACTATGGTTTAGGCTCAATGCAAGTGTCCAAGGAGTATAGGAATTCCCGGGTCGTTATGTCCCGACGAGGTGTGAATTGTATCAAAAACGTGTTTGTGATCGAGTGATTTTGAACGAGAAAAGGTTTTGAGTGATTTAACTAAGGAAACGTAAATGAAATAGCTTAAACAAGCTAAAAGAACTAGAACAAGAAAGGAAATTAGCTAGAAACGTTTAAAATCTAAAAACACGAAAGTTAAATTAAAATTACGTTAATGTACAAAATAAAACGCGAGATTTGAGAAATAAAAAGGCTACGGATATGAAAATTACTTTTTTTACAAAGCTAATGATAAAAGAAAATTATTGGAAAAAGAAAAATATTTATTACACTATTTATTTAATTATTATTAATTAAAAACTAATTAATAACTATTTAAACTAATTTGATTTATTATAAATACTAAATAAAAAGTAATAATTTCCAAACTTTTTCTAAAAATACTTAAGGTTGTCAGAGAGTTAAGAAAAATATAAGAAGCTGGAAATGCTTATAAATAAGCAGAAAAATAAGCTGTATAAGTTTATTAAGCTAAAAATGGAAAAGAGTACTATAAATAAAACCCTAGAAAGATACAACACTAAGTGATGAGTAGGGGAGATGGTGCCTGAGTCCCGTATGGTTTTGTCACTAGTAACCTCAAGGTCTCAAGTTCGAATCCCTTCAATGGCACTTTCTTTTTTTATTTTTCTTTTCTGGTTTTTACTTAACACAAACACTTAAACCATAAAAATAAACAATTTTTATAAAAGTAAACTTTTTAAAACTTGAAAATAAGCACAGAATGAGCTTAAATTCACCACAGATACCAAAATAAGCTCAAAAGAAATTTTTAAAACTGAAAAAGCTGTGAATAAGCTACACAGTGAATTCTTAAGATAAAAGAAGATGGAAATAAGTGAAGTGAGTACAAAATAAGCTAGAACAAATAAGAAAACACCCTGAATAATCTGGATCCAACAGATGAGATAAGCAAAATCCACACAGCCCAAACAGACTGATGGGCTACTTTAGCAAGCTTGCTTAAGCTTATCAAATAAGCTTCCAAGCTCAAAATAATCCTGGAACTAACTAGCTGAGCTTAAGGGCTTCTCAAAGAATCCAAAAACACAGCTTAAGCCCCACTGGATAAGTTATAATGAGCTTATGAACTTAACCCCATACACTGATTGCTCAGTGTAGAGGTGTAAATGGTGAGATCTTTTAAGCACAAAAGAAGCAGGTAAATAAGCTTGAAAATGGAAAGTGAACACATGCATAAGTAGCTGGACAAAAGGGCTATTTCAAATGACAACAAGCTCAAACTAAATCTCACTAATGAACAAGATACAAGCTTATGAAATAAGCTATTTGGCCTGTGCACAGGGGAGATTTATGAAAAATTGCTAAAAGATAAGCACAATTTAAGCAATTAAACAAGCTAACAAAAAATTATAAAAAATACTAAAAGCAAGACAAGCAACAAAATATCAATAATCCACAAGCTCAGAACTTAACTCCTAAAATTAAACCCTACATGAAATTCCAAAGTTTATTCAAAAACTTTTTTTTTCTGAAAACTTTGACTTTTAGAAATTTGCAAAAGTTTGACTAAAATGAGATTCTAATGCTTCCTAATTATTGAGTATGCTAAATAAGATGTAATGAACTGGAATTATGCTACTTTAACCACTATTGAACTGATATGGATGATTATGCTACTCAAATTCTTGACAGTGAACACAATAGGAGGATTCAAAGAAGATTTTGACTTTTTGAAGAATAGCCCTAGTGTTTTATGCAGTATCTAACCTATATAAGCTTAATGTGAGTGAACTAAGCTAAATACAACACACAACACTAACTTGAACACATTGAATAAGCTTAAACCAAACACCCCTTAAGTTAACTGTTTTGGAATTTTTCAAAGGAAGTGAGTGATTAAAGCTTTGAAGGTAGAAGTTAAGGTCTAATTAAGCTATAACATGACAATTGAACTAGAGAGGAGCCAAAAATAAGTAGAGTAGATAAGCAAATCTCAATAAGCTTTATGAGCTAAATTGGACAGTTAAATGAGAAAACTAAAAACTACTACTATCTAGGCTACAAAATAAGCATAAACAGCCATAACAAACATAAATAAGCATAGAAAATAAGAGGACAAGTATTAATTAGCACTGCTATGGTGATAAGCTACCAATTGAGGAATTTGCTCACAATTGATCCAAGCTCAGAAACAAGTGACCTAAGAACTCATGCCCTGTCCTAATGCCTCCCATGAGACTCTAAAACCATGGCCATCCTTTACTTACCATGCTCCTTGTTTCTCCTTCATATAGACTGATTTTTATTTATGGACTATTTTTTATGCATTTTTGAGTATTTTTGCTAAACTGAATAGAACTGATTTAAAGGCCTAGAAAAGCTTATTAAGGATTAATAATGACTTGTACGAGCTTAAGGGATCACAGAAACAACTTATAACAAGAATTAAGTGAATTTGTCAATTTCACTCAAAAGTATCAAAACTGAATTCTATGAAAATTACTTGAAATTAAGGATTGAAAGAGGTTTACAATACACTGAATTCACTTAACAAAACACTTGAAAACTAAAAGTTAAACTGAAATTTAAAAATACATTAAAACGATAAGTAAAAACTAAACTACACTACATTAGCTAACTCCTTTTCTTTCTTCTGCCTTTTCTTGACTTTTATAAACCTTGGGGTCTTTCTCTGTCTTTCCCACTTGTATTCTCGGCCCTTGGATTGGTCAAAATGATCCTAGCCATTGAACTCAGTTTTGGCGCCAAAAGTGGGATTTGGCAGTTGAGGGTGGCTTGGAGTAATTCCAGGGCATTAAATGGAGTTTGGCTAGTAGTGGAGGTTGGGGAAACATAGTATGGTGTTGGTGAGGTGGAGGTATGGAGGGGGNGAACTAAGCTAGGATGAGCAAGTGAATGATGAGTTGTTCCATCTCAAAGGTCAAGTCATAACCATGATCTTCCCACAAGTAAGTAAAATTCTATTTAGATTCTATTAAAGTTAAAGATTATGAGGAGTGTTGGTTTTCATCATATGATCAAAGTATGATCATATGATGATATAGAAAGGATGATGGGTAAGCTTTTAATGGGTTATATAAACCCTTGTTGATGATGATGTTGATTATTGATACGTGCTATATACTATAATATATAATATAATAGACGTGATCGTTTCCGAAGTAAGCACGGGCAAGTACGTTCCTCAGGTCGTTTTCCCAACGAAGGCTGAAACTTGGTTCATGAGTTCGTGTTCGCGATTCGTGAAGTGAATGTGAAAGGGTTTTATGGGGAACCCTAAGCTAATATTACACTACGAATAATAAAAATGCACAAATAAGAAAGCACGTAAGCCTAACACGTAATTAAAACCTAAAAACGTAATTAAAACACAAAATAAACGCGAACGCGCAAAATAAAAAGTGAATTTAAAGCTACACTTATTCTACGGGGATGAAAATAATTTTCCTACTTACTAAAAGACAAAATAAAATTTTAGGAAAAAGAAAAAATATTTTTTTGGCTTTTTATTTAATTATTATTAATTAAAAACTATTTTTAATTACTTAAATTATACTAAAATACTATTTAATATAAAATAAAGCTAGAAAAATAAAAGTTTAATTTTTAAAATTCTAAAATAACCTAATAATAATTTTAAAACAGAAAAATATATTTTTTTTTAATGAATTATTTTTAATTAAAAAGGATTTAAAAATACTTTAAAACTAGTTTTTAATTAAAATAAATACTAAATGACTTAAGAAAATTATGAAATTTTTCAGGGAAATCTAAAATATTATTAAAGACCTAGGAAAAATAAAATTTCTTAAAAAAATAAAACTAATAAGCTGTTTTGGACACAATAAGCAGTTGTAATAAGCACTTTTTATAAGCTAATAAGCACTTTTGAGCATCAAACCTTTAGGACAGCTTAAATACATAATAATAAGCACTATAGAACTGAAAAAGCTCAAATAAGTACAAAGGAAATCACAGAAGTAGTTTGCACTATGGGACAGATTTTAGGGTTGAGGGACACTACTTTGGGCTTATATTTAAGCACTATAATAAGCTAGAAAGCAGAACCTAAGGGGGGCAAAAGATAGACTACCTAGCAGAGACCCTAAAAACTCTAAAAGCCCTAATTTATAAAGCCTAATTGAACCCTAAATTGACCCTATATCAGCTGTCCTAAAACTGTTTCTACCCAACTTTGACTTTATGAATGCAATACAACTTTGACTAATTTGAGTTATAACAGATCAAATCTCAACCCTACTGATATATTTAGTGAGGATATAAGACCTATTTTAGCTCAATGCAACACTAATATACGTAATCCTAAGATTTTAGAACCTAATTCTAACTAATGAGCATGCAATACCCAAGTTAATGCAAGCTTGACTTTTTTTTCTACATAACCTACTGTTTTTATGATTTGTCTTTCCTATATAAGCCTAGTGCAAGCTAACTATGCTGAATAAACACTGAGTAAACACCTAGAATACACAAAACACCTTTGTTCCAAGCACTCCTTAATAATGGTAGTAACACTATGTTTCTAAGCTTAGGACTTTAAAATACCAACCTACTGATTAAATTAGATCCCTTTGCTGAATTGAAGACTAAATTAACACTGAATTACCACAAATACCTACTAGAACACAGGAATGCAAGATGGGTCAAAACTAGGCAGATGGATATGAATATGGAACTAGATGATGCAAAATCACCACACAAGCATACAATAGGCTACCAGTTACTGAAGTAAAACAGAATTAAGCTAATGAACAAATATTTAAACTAAGAGTGCAAGAAATTCAAAAAGTTGAGATGAGCACAGAAATATAAAGTCCAAACTACTAACACTCTATGCAACCTATTTCTAAATATAACTCTAACTTAAGCACACCTAAAATTTGAGTCTAAAAAGGGTGATGAGATTAGACTGTGAACTTAGTAATGATCCAATTGACTTTGCAAACTTAAAACACTAACTTAAAACTTCCTAATGCACCAACTAGATTCTGTTCAACCTGAAAACAACCCAAAATGAGCCTATTTGATACCTTAAATATCCCTACACCAGATCTACTTAAGCAATACTAACCCAAATTTGACTTTTGCTGAGAAACCTATATGTTTTATGCATAGTCTGTCCTAAATAAACCTAGTGTAAACTATTGGTACCAAATAAGCAACAAGAAGACGACAAGAACACAGTCAACAAGCCTTGACCCAAACACCCCCTAATGACCTGTTAACACTAACTATTGAAGACATAAGCTACTACACTACAACCTAAAGCTTATTCTGACTTTATTAATGATTCCTAAGGCTATGTGAAGGATTATTACTAAGTCTTAATGTCTATTACTAAGGAACCTAATTTAAGCAGTTATCTAGCAGATTTTAGGACAAGAACAAATATAAGCTAATGAAATACAAACAAAGCAACAAGTAAGCTATAATAAGTGGTACTTAAGATAAAAGCAACTAGATAACAGAATTAAAGCTGGTAACTAAGACAGAATAGGATCAAACTAAGAAGCCAAAGAAAACATACCTTGGTGCCTACTGAGTTGTCAAACTGGAACTATGGAAACTAATATAGGCTCACTAAAAGCTATGGGAAGCTTAAATGAGTCTATAAAAAGGGATATATGAGCTTATTCAAGTTGCTGTACCCTTAAGCTTAACTTTTATTTTTTTTTAAACTGATAACAGAAAACAGATTTTGATTATTTGAAAAGCTAAAAGTATCTTAAGTAAGCTAACTTAACAGAAATTTAAAAGCTTTTGCAGAAATTATGCTAAAATAAATAAAACAGATTTAACAAGACAGTAAGTAAATAAGACTATTTTTATTAAACTTAAAAGAGATTACAACTTAAGAAAACATTACAATGAAAATTAACCTTAGCTATTTCTCTAGATTCCTAACCGAATTACACAAAGAATGGGTATCCTCTATTTATACTACATCAAAGGCGGTTTTAGAAGCTCCCAGAAGCTTGTTGGTTCCATCTTATCATAATCCCACCGACTTAACATCCTCTCGATCCTTCTTTAAATTTCTATACCCTCGGATTCTTCTGCTCCCTTATCCATGGATTGCCAGTGTGGCTTCTCTGAGGTGCCAGGAACATCTAGAAGAGATTAATTGTACAATTATGCCCTTATATGCTGTCAATTTGGTCGTGGTTATTTCTAGGGTTCATGGGATAATTTTTCTGGGTAGATTGGGGGTAAAAGAAGTGGCGGGTTATATTTTTTTATCTTTATTTGACCGGGTATTAATAGCTTTGGTGGATCGGGTTTATTACAAAGGGCTTGTGGGGTTTGGGCCTGGTGGGTAAGGTTAATGGGAGGGATTGGGTTTGTTTGTTTATTTTGGGTTTAAGTGTATAAAGGGTAATGGGTTTATGTATTTAAGGGTTATTAGTAGTATTAAGAGATTAAAAGGACAAGGACCAATTATGTAGTTTTTGAATTTCAATGGGCCAAAGCTGCCATATCTTCAAACTTTAAGGACCTTATTTGACTTTTAGAGCTTCTATTGACTTTTTTTTCCGGCCTTTGACTGTTTCCATCTCCCGTGCTCGTTTTTGGTAGTTTTGGCTCGGTTTTTGTCGTTTTCTCATATTTTCTTACCTGCATGTATAAAAACACAAAAACATATATATATTTGGCGATTATGGTCGGGTTTTTGGTCTTTTTGGTCTTAATTTGGTCAAGAAAAGGTATGTGTTTTAGCACATACCAAAATCCCCCAGACTAAGATATTGTCGTGTCCTCACGCAATGTTATGAACTCACATCTTTGAAATCAAAATTCCTCATCTCTTTCTACTAACTTTGAGAGTAGCAAAACGTTCAAAAGAGACTACTAAATTTTAAATTCCAAAAGTGCCCCGGTTATCCTACTTATTATTATTAATTATCTATATATTTACAACCTAACCTTATTCGGGTGACGGTATGATGACTTTCATTATCCTGAGGATAATTATGAGGATCATCGAGTTGAAACACGACTCATAGAGAAGCGACCTAAC
The DNA here is from genome assembly GCA_014162995.1 of Artemisia annua. NCBI lineage: Eukaryota > Viridiplantae > Streptophyta > Magnoliopsida > Asterales > Asteraceae > Artemisia > Artemisia annua. The sequence continues at coordinate 24,927 of LBNU01018744.1, forward strand.
GGTTAAAATTCGTCGTCCTTGATTTTTCACAAGTCCCCCCAGACTAAGCGTAAAACGAAATCATTGTTCTTTTATAAGCATCGATGCTAAAATTATCNGATGATGATGATGATGATGATGATGATGATGAAAGGTAGTAATGATGATGATGAGGATGTCCTTGATAGACTTAGCCTTGGAAGCTAAGGTAAGTAAACCGGTTATAAGATGAGATTGTAATGATTTCATTATATTATGCATTATGTGTTTATATGTTAAGATTAGGAAGGGATTTGGAATGTATGTGCTTGTGTGAAAATGGATATAAGGTTTGTATGGCCTAGCTTGGAAAGGATGTGAAAGTTAAAGTATGTTTAGATGTTAATGATGTAGAACATGAGGCTTAAGTGGCTAAGGTATGTGTTAATGTTAATGTTGTAATGGTTTGATGGATATAATGTATGATGTGTGAATGAATTATGATATCATGTTGTAATCGTTTTACTTACTAAGCATTCATGCTTACGGTTTAATGTTAGAATGTTTTGTAGGTTCATTTGATATGCAATGGCTTGGATTAAGGTTAAGGTTTGGTTATGTGAAAGGTAGAAAGCTAAAAGATTGGTAAGAAAGTATAGCTTAGGTAGATACCGAGCTCGTTTCAATGGTGTACCCCCGTTGGTCCTATAATGGGTTGAAATGTGTAGTCAAGTGTCTAATGGTACGTCAAAGTTGTCATTGTAATTTTGTGATCAAACGATGTGTCAAAGTATGTTTGAAGTGTATATAGTCAAAGTTAAAGGGGCATTTGGATGTAAATATACCCATTTTGGGATGTAAATGGGTCATGTGTCTATGGAATGAGTTTAATATGTTATGTTAACGATTTCTGGAAGTTTTTGTGTTACTTCAAGTTATGGAAGTCGTTTTCCGAAAATTAGAGTAAGATGTTAAAAGTTGTTTTTTTGGTAAAATATGTAAATGGGAGTATAAGGCCTTCCGTGTCTAAGCCATAAGGCCTTCTGCAATTAAAAGTGGTTTTATGTGTTTTCTGAGTACCAGGTCATACGCCCTCATCATACGCCCTATGGGCTAGGCATAAGGCCTTCTGCCTAAAAATGCATTTTTCACAGTTTCTGAGAACAAACCATACGCCCTTCTGGACCTTGGGTGTAAGGGCGTATGGTACACAGGTAGTCTTGGCATATTTTAGTTGATTTTCCAAAAATCATATCTTTTAATCCGTAAGTAGTTGAAGGTCGCGCCACCCAGCGTTTCAAAGGTAATTGAGTCTACTTTCATTTAATAATAATCTCAAGGGTTGATTTGTAATAGATTTTTACCAGTTTGCGAAAAAATGAAAGAAAGTCCGTTAAAGTCAAGTCGTTTCCACTCAAAAAGTTTTAATTGTTGGTCAAAGCGGGCACAGAGTGTAACAAATTGGTATCAGAGCCTCGGTTTAAGTGAATTAGGTTTCCACTTAGGTTGCCTAGTCTTAAACCACTCGTAGAAGTGTTGAACCTAAGTATAAGAAATGCATAAGATAAATGTTTAAGTTAGAAGGAGGAATGTGTGATGCGTTATGTCAATTCAAGTTAGTAAGTAAATGAATGTGCATTAAAATTTTAATGTGTATGTGATGTAATTCCGTGGAGGACTTTAATTGTTTAAATGATTTTGTTAGCCGTGCACCTTGGTTGGTGTCGGTGATTATATTGTGATTATACGAATGTATGTTAGAGTAACGGTAATGGAATATGAGTATGAATGATAAGTGGTATTAGAGATGGGCTAGCAAGTGAATTAAGTAATGACGGTTTAAGTGTGGAACGTAATGATATTAAGCGCACTAAGGTATAGCATGAAAAGATAAGATGAAACTAACGAACTAATGATTAAGTGTTTAATGACTTGAAGGTTAAAGAATGAGGTTAGGGAATGATGGCATGAAATGTGACCAACATATAGTCTCATTATATTTAGTAACTAAAGACTAATGTTAAAGTGGTATAGATATGGGTGAACGATAAGGTAAAGTACTTGAGATTTAAGTGTAAACGTAAAGTAGTGATAAAGTGTGTTGGTATGTAAAGGATGGAATTGAACGAAAAATTGTAAATGCTAAAAGTTAAATACGATAAGTTAAGAATGTAACTGAGAATGAGATGCGTATTTATGAGGTTAAGGTGTTGCCTTGAATATTATGTCACGGCTAATCTGCCCCAGTAGCGGTGATTATTATTATAACGGAAGTATGGAATAATGAAATCTATTTAAAATTTGTAAGATGAATGAACGATGCTAATGAATGTGTTAATGCTTAAAACGTGAATGAAGGATAAACGGATGGTAATGAGTATGTTAAAATTGATAACCTATGTAAGGTTAAATATGGAAAGAGTCGTGTAGACTAAAGGGGTAATGGTAAAGGTGTCAGAAATGTTTAACGTGGGTTAAAGAATGTAAGTTAAAGTGAGAAGCGTAATTATATAGAAATGAGTGAATATGATAAGAAGGTTTCATATGCCCTATGACGCTTGCTTAAACTAAATAAAATGGACAAGATGATGTGTGTGTTAAATGTTAAAGACTTGGATCCAAAGTTAAATGTGTAAGGTTAAAGATGGTATCCTTCGGGATGGCCAAGCTAATGAATGTTAAAGAATCCTTTGGGATAAATGGTTAATGATCCTTCAGGATAAATGGTTAATGATCCTTCGGGATATGTTAAAGATCCTTTGGGATGAAACGTATTGCCTTCATCGGCAATGGGGTTGTCTACATCTTTGGCATATAAAAATATCCTCAAAGCGAATGTGGTAACGGAATGGATACAAGTCTAAAATGTTAAAGGGTGTCATAAAATATAAAAAGAACGAAGAGGTTAAAAGCTAAATGTGAAACGGATAGTACGAGTGTTATGTCGGAAGTGTATAAGTAGGATGGTTTATGGTTTCTTTATTTAAATGGATTGGGACGCCTTTTTATTTGAATAAAGAAGTTGTGAATCACCGAACCATGAGTTGGTACTTCTTTATTTACATCGTTTGGGACGCCTCTCTATGTAAATAAGGAAGTATGAATGAGTGGGCTTATGTGTTCCCGACATGGCATGAGTGGGGTAAAGGGGTAGAAACGGGAGTCTAGAAATAGCTATGTTCATAAGAACTAAGATAGGTGGATAGAAACTAAGTTGGATATCGACCTTAGGTGGGAGATGTCATGTGAACTTATAACTAAGGTGTCTAATGAGTAAACTTGAAACAATTAAGGAAATGTAAATCAAGGTTACAAATGGATTGTAAATTGTTGTAATGTGAGAAAATACCATAATGGTCATAATGCGAATGAAAATTATTGAAAGAAGTAAGGGCAAACGTAACGTGTAGTAAAATGCTAACGGAATAGTAAAAAGGTTACGGTAAAAGTAGAANAATGAATGTGCATTAAAATTTTAATGTGTATGTGATGTAATTCCGTGGAGGACTTTAATTGTTTAAATGATTTTGTTAGCCGTGCACCTTGGTTGGTGTCGGTGATTATATTGTGATTATACGAATGTATGTTAGAGTAACGGTGATGGAATATGATTATGAATGATAAGTGGTATTAGAGATGGGCTAGCAAGTGAATTAAGTAATGACGGTTTAAGTGTGGAACGTAATGATATTAATTGTACTAAGGTATAGCATGAAAAGACAAGATGAAACTAACGAACTAATGATTAAGTGTTTAATGACTTGAAGGTTAAAGAATGAGGTTAGGGAATGATGGCATGAAATGTGACCAACATATAGTCTCATTATATTTAGTAACTAAAGACTAATGTTAAAGTGGTATAGATATGTGTGAACGATAAGGTAAAGTACTTGAGACTTAAGTGTGAACGTAAAGTAGTGATAAAGTGTGTTGGTATGTAAAGGATGGAATTGAACGAAAAATTGTAAATGCTAAAAGTTAAATACGATAAGTTAAGAATGTAACTGAGAATGAGATGCGTATTTATGAGGTTAAGGTGTTGCCTTGAATATTATGTCACGGCTAATCTGCCCCAGTAGCGGTGATTATTATTATAACGGAAGTATGGAATAATGAAATCTATTTAAAATTTGTAAGATGAATGAATGATGCTAATGAATGTGTTAATGTTTAAAACGTGAATGAATGATAAACGGATGGTAATGAGTATGTTAAAATTGATAACCTATGTAAGGTTAAATATGGAAAGAGTCGTGTAGACTAAAGGGGTAATGGTAAAGGTGTCAGAAATGTTTAACGTGGGTTAAAGAATGTAAGTTAAAGTGAGAAGCGTAATTATATAGAAATGAGTGAATATGATAAGCAGGTTTCATATGCCCTATGACGCTTGCTTAAACTAAATAAAATGGATAAGATGATGTGTGTGTTAAATGTTAAAGACTTGGATCCAAAGTTAAATGTGTAAGGTTAAAGCTGGTATCCTTCGGGATGGCCAAGCTAATGAATGTTAAAGAATCCTTTGGGATAAATGGTTAATGATCCTTCAGGATAAATGGTTAATGATCCTTCGGGATATGTTAAAGATCCTTTGGGATGAAACGTATTGCCTTCATCGGCAATGGGGTTGCCTACATCTTTGGCATATAAAAATATCCTCAAAGCGAATGTGGTAACGGAATGGATACAAGTCTAAAATGTTAAAGGGTGTCATAAAATGTAAAAAGAACAAAGAGGTTAAAAGCTAAATGTGAAACGGATAGTACGAGTGTTATTTCGGAAGTGTATAAGTAGGATGGTTTATGGTTTCTTTATTTAAATGGATTGGGACGCCTTTTTATTTGAATAAAGAAGTTGTGAATCACCGAACCATGAGTTGGTACTTCTTTATTTACATCGTTTGGGACGCCTCTCTATGTAAATAAGGAAGTATGAATGAGTGGGCTTATTTGTTCCCGACATGGCATGAGTGGGGTAAAGGGGTAGAAACGGGAGTCTAGAAATAGCTATGGTCATAAGAACTAAGATAGGTGGATAGAAACTAAGTTGGATATCGACCTTAGGTGGGAGATGTCATGTGAACTTATAACTTAGGTGTCTAATGAGTAAACTTGAAACAATTAAGGAAATGTAAATCAAGGTTACAAATGGATTGTGAATTGTTGTAATGTGAGAAAAGACCATAATGGTCATAATGCGAATGAAAATTATTGAAAGAAGTAAGGGCAAACGTAACGTGTAGTAAAATGCTAACGGAATAGTTAAAAGGTTACGGTAAAAGTAGAAAGTTAATGTTAGGAATACCTTTTTTATATAGAAGACTCGGTCACCCCGAGTATTGTTTAGCATTATGTAGCTCGTAGTATTTATCTTATTAGTTAGTAATTAGTATAGTTTAAGTAACACCGTGGAGGACGGACGGGTCTTTACCCACTGTACACCCGATCCACAGCTCGTAGGAGAGCGTTTATTATAACTATATAAAGCCCTTCCCACACATGGGAAGGGTTGGAGCTTCTAATCATATGACTATTTTTCTCTTCACTTTCTCTCTCTAGAACTCCCAACTCTCTCTCTTTCTCTCTCTAAACTCTTCCTCTTATTCTCTTCTTTCTTACTTTGATCTAACTAAACACAAGAACCATATATGTTATGATTTAGAGTATCCTACAATTGGTATCAAGAGCCATGGTTACATCCTAGGGATTGTAGGTACTTGGTGTTTGGACTTGTGGTGTATGGTCTGTTTTGGTTTCTATTAGTTTAGGAAGGTTTTACTCATTCTTGAGCTTGTTCGTGGTGTTTCTTGTGGTTTTTCTTGTACTTCTTGGACTAGAGGGGTTAGATTTACCTAGTTCTTCAGTTGGTTTGGCCAGATATTACATTTAGTAGTGATTTGAGTGAGTTTGAAAGGTTGTTCTTGGCAGCGGTTTCCTCCTCGGTAATACTTTCTTAGTAGCGGTTAGTTCTGGTAGATCAGCGGTTACTTTCAGTGGTTAGTTTTAAACTTAGTATATTGGGGTAGCAGACAAAACGCTGGTACAGTACTGTTTTGGCGGTTTGTTGATAGCGGTTAGTACACTCTGTCATTTAGTGTATTTAGCGGTTAGCTCCTCCAGTGGTTTTCATTGTTAGCGGTTATCTTTCCAGCGGTTAAATAGTTAGCGGTTACTAGGCCAGCGGTTACTTTGTTCAGCGGTTAGTTTCTGTCAGCGGTTAATTCTGTCAGTGGTTACTTGTTAGCGGTTTGACCAGATTCTAGCGGTTTGACCAGATTCCAGCGGGTTGACCAGATTCCAGCGGGTTGACCAGATTCTAGCGGTTTGACCAGATTCTAGCGGTTTGACAATCTAGCAATTGACCAAAGTTGACTTTTTACGTTAAAACTTCAAACAGCCATAACTTTTGAACCGTAACTCCGTTTTCAGCGAAATACCTGTCAAAACGACCGGAACAGGCTGAATATTGTGAGGTTTCACCACGAAGTCGTGAAACGAATTTTTCGAGGCCCAAATCACCTCCGGAGTGAAGTTATTGAGGTTTTAA
>LBNU01018745.1:6126-27184 GCA_014162995.1 Artemisia annua
TAAAAGTCTTTCATTACTAAAATTTTAGTGAGCAAAAGTTCAAAAGTATTAGTGACTAAAACTTTTTAGTCACTAAAGGGTACACTAGTTTTCTATAAAATCACTAAAATGACGCAAATTTATAGCCAATTTAAGTCAGCAAAAGTTGACTTTACAATGTACAGATACATATTGCATTTCTGGCAAAAATATAAATCGCATTCTCAAATATGCAGAAATACATACTGCATTTCTCGACAACAACAAAATTATTGCACAAATAAAAACTGCATTTCTTAAATTAAGTTTAAACACATCAATCTCTAAAACAATCTCAATTTGATAAAAACATATGATCACACTTCTAAACTTCTAAATCGTAATCAGATTCAAAATAGAAATATTACAATATCAACACATAACAAATAGTTCAGTCGACTGTCTAACTTGGATATGCTCATCTAAAAAGGTAAAAGTATTAACCGACTTCATATCCATTAAACAAAAAAATGAGACATAAAGAACAATTAGTTCAAAGCTAAAAATATTAACCTGTAACATGTACCTACATGCAATTTCTTTGAGATTTTGAACCCAACCTAAACTGACCCGTACTACCAAAGTGACCCAATGACCCATTTCAAACCTAAACCGACCCATTCAAACTGAACCCAACCTAAAGTGACCCGTACTACCAATATGACCCAATGACCCATTTTAAACCCAACCCAATCTAAATTTACCCATTCAAACTAATAGCCTGATATAGTCAGTTCATAAGCTAGACTAAACTCTGTTATAATCGGTGCCAAATGAAGATGAACGCATTTAAATCATAAGATCATTGTACAGCTCTAGTAATAATCAGCTAATAGCATAAAGCCAAGGAGAAAGAATGATTAATATTTAGTAAGGCAAAATTTAGTTCGATAGATAGATCCTTACCATCAATGATTATAGCTCGAGGTACTTGTGATCGTTGGCCATAGATGCCCATTAATGATTCCTCTGAGAAGAAAATGTTCTGCAATAACAAATTAAGATTGTATTTATCAGATCATATAACATAATAAAATGACAGTCTTATCTTCAAACTAATTGTATTGTATTTCTTTACTTAATAACAACAGTATTTTGATAAAAGTGTGATGCTTCTGTCTAAGGAGAGTATTACTAATTCAAACCATAAAAGAGTTCTAAAGGGTTGTTTGAGATTACTTTCTAAAAGTGATTGTGTTCTAACAGTTGCACGGTTTGGTTTGGAAGGAAATTGATAAAGAAAAATATATTGGTACGATAAATATTTCATATTAAACTAATATGGAATTAGCAGAATCACCGATTGCAAAGTGATCTTCAAGCTCAAAGGAGAGGCTTCTTTCAGTCTTTTTAGGGCGGTTGAGCACAAATCATCATGAGACTCTCCTTCTGTCTGCCCAATAATGGTACAAGTTAGAATGCGTATTTTTTAAGACTATATAGAGATAGAGAGGGAGAGGGAACTTACTAAAGCCTCAACAATTTCTTCAACAGTGTCATGACACAAATATTTGTCTATTCGATCATTCTAGTTAAGTAATTAGACTATAGATTGAATAGTTTAAACCATTCCTACACAATGAAGACTTTCGAATAAATTATTGTTTTTTATGCTATTTAATCCATTCCAAGCTTTTTGCGAATTGAAAAAGTTGGAACACTTTTCACAAAAAAAACAACATTCTCTAGTTGTGTTCCAAAGTCCCTTCTCTGAGTTATTGTACTGCTTCCAATGGAATATTTATGTCTACTAAGTTATTATTTGTTTAATCCCTCCATAAATTTATAATCACCAAGTTTAATTTTTTTTCTGTTATTCTCTTAACTTATTTAAGAAGTATAATCAGAGCTAATATATTTGAATAAATCCAGACATAAACTGGCAAACTATGCCAACCGAACCATTTTTTAGCTTACCCCGCCACCCACCCATGTTTGTGTGGTTCTTTCTGTGTTTTGGCATGAAGTCAAGAAGGATAGTTTGTGATCTTTCTCACTATTAGGTATCAATTCGAGAAGCAATGTCCAACCCAAATCAACCCAATCACCCATTAATAGGTCAAAACTACCGCCTACCCTTCTGATATGTTAGCATCAAAGATATATATAAAGAAGTGATGGTCATTCTCATAGTTAAATACTTTGTGTCGTGTGCTAGAATAATAATTAGTTGAGATATTAGGCTATTGGACTTGGTAAGCTAATATGTTAAGTGTTATTTATGTAAGCCTTTATAATATAAATGAAACCAAGTCCAAGCCCAAGCCCATAGAAAAGCCTTTAGGGCATCTCTTGTAAGAACTATATAAGGCACAACACACTTCATTTGTGGTGTGTGCTTGAGTGTGTATTGTGTGTGTTTCTCTCTATAATAAATGTTCTCATATTCATCTCTTTCTCTCATATACATATGTCATACATATTACATCAAGTCACCACCTTTACTTCATATTGTGCTTATATTGTGTGATAAAGTTATAGATCTAAGGACCTACAAGTAGTATCAAGAGCCAAACAATGATTTAGGAGTGTTGGGAGTTTGTTTGTTTCGTATTTTTTAAAGCCTTTTCTACTCGTATATTTCAAAAAAAATCTCACTTTTCTTGTTATTTTTGTGTTTTTAACACTCTTTTGATTACAAACTAGTGTTATAAACTTTTCCCAACAAGAAAGTTTCAATCTTTTTGAAAGATTCAAGCTTTAAAAATTCGTACTTGTTTCTTGTACTTGTTTTCTAGAATACAAAAATTTTCAAACAAATCATCAAGTTTGCAACTTTCTTCAGGTTTTGGTGTTTTTAAGGCTAGAAGTACAAGAATCTTGGAATACAAACTTTATTTGGGTGTACTTTTTGCAAAATCAAAATCTGCCAAAATTATCTAGAACACAAAACCCTAATTTTCGAGAATACTCCCTGTTGATCCTGAAGTGTTACCGTTCCTTACTCGGTGTTTCCCTTGCTTGTATAAGTGAGAAAACACTTCGACTCGTGGTATACTCTCTAAATTGTATAATTCAGAAAGTTTGGTCAAACTTTTGAGAACTCTGAAAAGTTTCGAGAATACTTTTCGAGAATACTTTTCGAGAACACTTTTCGAGAACACTTTTCGAGAACACTTTTCGAGAACACTTCTAGATAATTTTATCGAGAACACATTCTAGATAATTTTATCGAGAACACATTCTAGATAATTTTTCTGGGTGCATATTTTCGAAAATTTTTCTGGACAAAATTTTTCAATTTTTTTTTTGTGTACTAAGTTTTGAAAATTATTGGTGAATTGAAAATTCGTTGACCAAGGAAAGTAACCTTTACCAAATTCTACTCCTATTTCGTTGAACCGATCCAAGATCAACTTTATCAATCATAAGTTCATCAATGGCAACTTAGCAAGATACTCATGTAGCCGGTGCTGAAAACCGACCTCCTATGCTTGAAAAAGGTGGATATCTTCCATGGACAAGCTGCATGCTTCGTTACATCAAAACCAAGCCTGATGGTAAACTTATGATCAAATCCATTCAAGAGAGTCCATTTAAGCCAAGACAAGTTCAAGATCAAGGAAATCCGAATACAACACGGTACCTCCTACTCTACCATTCTTTCGTGAACAAACAGAAGTAGAGTACACAGATGAAGACAAGAAGTAGATCGATGCTGATGATATGGCAATGCGGTCGACAGCTGTAAAACTGCTTATGATATGTGGGAACGAGTTAGAAGACTATGTCATGGAATAGAAATTGGGCAACAATACATTGATAACAAGCTTCTAGCTGAATGGGAGAACTTTAAATCCACTGAAGGTGAACAGATTGAATCCTACTACACAAAGTTTTGCACTTTAATGAATGAGTTAACTAGAAACAAGTTGACACCAAGAACAATCGCAACAAACATCAAATTCACCAACAACCTTCCAGAAGAATGGGGACGATATGTCACAATTGTCAACCAAACTAAGGATTTACATCATGTGAATTATGATCAACTCTACGATTTTCTGAAGCAAAACCAAGCTGCGGCTAATGAAGTAAGGAAAGAAAGATTGGCAAAGAATCATGATCCTCTCGCATTAATGTCTAATACACCAACACCTCTACCAGTAAACACACCACATCAACCATCATCATACATTCCACAACCAACACCTGTCTACCAACAACAATTCTACCCACAACAACAACAAGTTATTCCACAACAACAATACCCACAACTCCAAGAACCAGCGTTCATTGACAATGATGAATCAACTGCTGCTTTGACACAAGCATTTGTTTTGTTATCAAAGGCATTTCAAGGACGCTATTCTACACCAACAAACAACAACCAAAGGATTTCATCGAACACTCGCAACAAGCATATCGCCCAACCGAGTATCAACATTGGTAATGGAGGCCAAATGGTTGGAGTTTTTGTGAATCAACAAGGATACGCTACTGGAATTCACATGGGTAATCAGATGGGTAATCAGAATATGCAGAATCCGTATGCAAGGAATCAGATGGGTCAGTATGCAGGGAATCAAATGGGTCAGCTTGTTGAAAATTAGAGGGGTCAGAATGTTGGAAATCAGGCAGTGGGTAATCAGGTTGGAAATGTTGCAGCTCCAGTTGTTGGGAACTAAGGTAATGTGAATGTGAATCCGGGAAATTTGGTTAAGTGTTTCAACTGTCAAGGTGTAGGTCATATGGCAAGGAACTGTCCCACTAAGCCGAAAAGAAAGATCCTTAGTACTTCCAGAAAGCATTGATGTTAGCTCAAAAGGAAAAAGCAGGGTTTCAGTTGAATGCTGAGGAAAATGACTTTATGGCTCTTATGGATGACATGGAAGATCGAGAGGATATTGATGCGAACTGCATATTTATGGCAAATCTTCAGGAGACTAAGTACGACACAGATTCTGACACACCTTCTGTTTATGACACCAATGCAGTATCTGAGGTACCATCCTACAATACATGCAACAATAATGATATATTAGATATGTCCCCTCATGAGGAACAACATTCTGTGTTGTAGTAATATTTATTCGGCAACTCCCGATATGAATCAAAGTGGAGGCTCAGTTTCCCAGCATGCTGAGAATGATGAGGAAACATGTGCTTTATTTGAATCATTATTGACCAATTGTAGTACTGAAATAGAAAATGTGAAAAAGGTCAATCGCGATGTTAAGGCCACGAATGAGAAATTGACCGCTGAGCTTGAGAGGTATAAGGAAAACAAAAAAGCTTTTGAGTTTCATAAAAAACGACTGTCAGAATTAGAAACTGGTTATCAAACATCCGTTTCAAGGGAAAAACAATTGCAAATCAAGTTTGATACACTTGATGTTAATTCACACATGAAAATAAAATCCTTAAATGCAGAAATTTCTGATTTGCAAAACCAACTTTCTAAACAAAAATCAACTTGTTCTGATCTTGAAAAAGAAAAGAAACAGTTGAAAGCAGATTTTTCAAAACGAGAAAACGATCTTCTTGATGAAATTGTTGAGAAACAAGAAACAATCAAAAAATTGGAAGATTTGCTTGTGAAAACGGGTCATTCTGCTCAAACCATTCATATGCTCATTAAAGATCCAAACCCGTTTTTACATACAATGAAGAAAATGGCTATCGGTAGTGAAAACCCTTATACTCTCAAGAAAGCTCAGAAAGAATAGAATGTTTTGTATAATGGAAATGTGATATATGATAAACATGATCCTCCCGTTGTTCGGGATTCTGAGGAAATGATAGAACTTGTTGAAGAGAGCATAACGAAAATGAAACAAAAGAATCCAGATTTGAAACCAATTGATTACAACAAATGGAACAAACTTAATGGAATCACTTTTGTCTTTAAAAAACAAACACCAAATGTTTCCAAAAAACCAGTTGTTAAGAAAATGTTTTCAAAACCACAAGTTGTCTCTAAAACTCTTTCAAACATGGAACAAATGTCTTCGGACAATCCTTTTAACATAAGAGAGGCTAGAGACATTCTTGATTACGTTAAAAAGAGAATTGAAACACTCCAACAGATTGTTATGTCTAAAACTACAATCAGTATTAACAACTGGCATTCCAGTTTTCATAAAGAAATGAAAAAGGTGTTTGAAACCGAAATTACTATTCCACTAAATAACATTAGAGCGAGAGTAATTCATTTTGAACAAACATTTTTAAAAGAAACAGCCGACTTTGTCAAGGACCACAAATCCCTGGTAAAGGAAGCTAATGCAAATCTTGAAAACATCAAAGTTTTGGAAAATTTAAATGATTCTCTCCTTGTAGCAGTTATGTCTATCGATATTATGTCCATTATTTTGCAAACATATTCTGTTGAAGACGATGAAAGACTGCTAGCTGAGACCTCTGAAATTGTTTCAAAATATGAAAATGCTCTTGTAAAACTTGAAAAAGAAAATGTGTCATATTTTAAACAACTTGATCGAAAAACCAAGGAATGCAAGTATGACAAATTGTCATATGAGTGTGCCTACTCGGACACGCAAAAGCAAAATGATATTTTGAGAGCTCAGCTAGAAAGTATAAAAGGGAAGGGTGTGGATACTAAGTTTGCAAAACCATCGACTTCGGAGAAACTAAATGCTTCAAAAAACGGTTGAAAAACCAAAAACGTCAATTTCCCGGTTTGCTCCAAAAGTTGATGAGAAAAGGGATTTGAGAAAACCAGTCACTCAACAACCCTTGCCCAAACAAAAAGAAATTGAAAAGATTGTTGAAAAACAAAAAAATGGTTGTTGAAAGAAACACAAATGTGCTTACACCTTGCTCTTCTAGGAATAGTTCACCGAATGTGACCACAAAAACTGTTAAAGAATCTGTTGGTTCTAATGACATGGCCCAAAATCACCATCTAGAATAAGCTAGGAAAAAGGCACAACATCGAAAAGACGGAATTTTAGGTACAAAATCTAGTGTGATGAATTCTACAAGATTCCAAAGCACTGCTAGTAGTAGTAAACCATTACCTAGGGATTATCAACAAAAGACTAGGGACTGGCCTGCATAAAAGAGTAGTTGCGAAAAAGAAAATGCTATGCACGTAAAAACAACACTAGAAATATTGAGTCTTTTTTGAAAAAAAAAATCAAAAGACTGTAATGAAAAAGTTAAGGTTGTTGTTTGAAACAAAAATATTGAATTTGTCTATCCTACATGTCAAAAATGTGTTTTTTCAGCTAATCACGATGCATGTGTTGCACAATTTCTCAAGAAAGGAAAATCAAGTGTCAAGACACAATCCACTTAGACACCTCCCGTTGAGAATAAGAAAAAAGATAAGAAACCTAAGAGGTGGACATCTACAGGATGTAGTTTTTCAAAGACTGAGACTTCCGCTGCATCTGATAAGAAAACTACGTCTAGATCTTACCATAGGTGGATTCCTACGGGAAAAGTTTTCAAAACAGTTGGTCTTAGATGGATTCCCACAGGAAAGATTTTTGATAGTTGCACCAAGACAAATAATAGTGAAAACCATCAGGATAAGGAAGTAGAAACCACTACAACCGTTGATAGTGATTACCCTCAAAGAGAGGAAACATGTACTTCTAACACTGTTATTTGTGCAACTTCTTTTTCTGTGGATGCAGGTACTTGTGAAAGTGTTAAGGGTTCATACACCCATTGTGGAAAAGAAGAATTTTATGCCAACTTCGCATGTGTAAATCATTTTCTAACTCCACTCTTATCTCCACTTTTACTTGTTCCAACTTAATTTTTCTTTCTTCAATTCTTCTTTGTAAATATTTTTGAAAAACAAAATACAAAATTTGAAAAACCAACAAAAATAAAATACAAAAAAAGAAAATTTCAAAAATCCAAAAACAATATAAAATCAAAAACTCCAAAAATATTCTTCTCACGACATGTCTCTCGTATAATGACACGGATATGTACATATACTTGAGCGGGATTTCCTTAAAATATTTTTCTAAAACATGTCGTTTCTCAATTTTTTTTTCTTAAAAAATGGCTTTCGTATACTTCAGTATGAAACCCGGACTTAAATGATGACTTCTGATTATTCCAGATCAGGACTCGAACATTCAAAAACGAAATTCTTTTCAAAAAGTTCGAGTATAAACAAACGAAAAGATTTCAAGCAAAACCTCGTTTCTAAAAAATGACTTGTGTACATTTCAGTACATAACTCGCATTTGAAAAAGACAACTCCCTCCAAACCCTTAAAATTGATTTTAAACTCTATGTTTAAAAAATATGCTTTCGTTAAGGGGGAGTATAAAAATTATAAGAAAAATGTTTCGATTTCATGAAAAAACAAATCCGTCTATCTCTCCAAAAGCTTTTTCTATTTAATCAGTGTGATCAAAATGTGATAAAAATGTTTAAAGATTGTGACAGAATCTGGAAAGAGCTCGACTCAGATAGAACCCTCGAATTGATGAAACTTAAATGACAATAATTGAAAGGACTTTGTCCAAGTAGAATGTACCAATTCGAGAAACTTTCTTTGGAATTGACCAGGCCGGGTAATAATTTCAAGCTAGTCTAACTAGTAATGTAAACGTGTCTCAAATCGGTCTTGTTCACTGAAAGTCGATCAATTCTAAAGTGCAAACTCTACCCAACATGTGCAAATTTATGTTAAAAACTCATGAGCACATGTGAAGGGGGAGTATTTGAAAAATTGCAAAACTCTCTATGTATTAACAAAATGTGTTTTATATTCATAAACACTTTGAGTGATTTTACAAAAAGTTTTATGGCATGTGATCAATAAACCTAGGAGAATCAAGGCGTTATAAGGTGATTAATGTTAGGTTTATGTCCTATGATCCGCCAAAGCCGGAGGGATCTTCCCGAGGACAATTCCAACAGATTAAAATTAGAAGTCCTTAGGTATGATTGAAAAAAGGAGTAAATGAGAAAGGAGAAAGAAGGGGTTGAAAAATTAAAAAGAAAAGCAAATGAAAGGGTGAAAAGAAATAGCCCTCCATATGTTCAACCTTAGGGCAGATATCGGGTTCAACTCATATGCTACTGGTTGTTACTAAGGTGACACCGGTATTGAAGATAAGACGTCATGGACCCCGTGATGCACTGCACTTAACCTTCTAGCCACTCGGGTATCTCTCAAAAGGTACTTGTTTCATTCTCACGGAGAACCTTGCATAATCTATCGACCTCTCACTCCGAGATGTGTTGATATTGAAAAGGAGGCCCTCTGCTCCATGCCTCCGATGACTAAATGTGCACTTATTGAGTCTAGAGCCCCGATATTCATCAAAAGATCTCATAGGAACGCATGATACTTCTACACTCATTGTTCAACATTAAGGACGCCAAATGTAAACTTTAGAGTCCTACGCAGAACTTAGCAATCTGCCAGAACATTTATGAGAGGATTCACAATTGTGATTTTCAGTGATTGAATGGAAACTCCTGTCAGGGTCAACATCAAACAGCCCTGACAGCAGGTCACTTTGGTAATCTCTTGTAGGTTACGCTTAGTGTTCTCGGTGGTTTCAAACGGTCTACAGTCGTGGGGTGATCTCCAGCGACTCACCCAATCATTGATTTACTTATGTAGATCTTGTAAGCTCTCTCAAGGGCATCCGACTTGGGAACGGCCTTGGTAAGGGTTAGAGAAAGTTTTCACACTATGCTGTTAACGATCTCTAATTCCGAACCTGTAAGTACCGGATGTTTATTACTAACCGTTTTCATGCAGCTACACTTAACTCATTATTATCATCACCACCACATTAGTTTCAAAATGCTCATACATACATCACAAAGTTATAGAAAAGTTCTCACCAAAGATCAAAGCAAAGATAAGTTTAAAGAAAGATTCTACGTTAAGTGGAAGGATCTACAAAGTAAAGTGACAAAAATCAGTGTGAAAGAACGAGAACAACAAATGTATGTGTCTTAAAGACTAAAGACGTATGAGCATGTTGGAAAGGCGTCTAACCTCCAAAGACAAAGATGTGACGAAAGGCAGATGAATCCACCACAACAACAAAGAACAAATAAAAGTCATTTCTCAAAGATCACAATGCATGAAGGAACAAAGACTAATGACTATTCTATGACGACATACAAAGTTCAAAGACAAAGAAGAAAGATGACCTAATCACGTGGAGCATCATTCGAATGACCACCCCTTAGGGGGAGATTGTTAGCATCAAAGAATTATATATAAAGAAGTGATGGTCATTCTCATAGTTAAATACTTTGTGTCGTGTGCTAGAATAATAATTAGTTAAGATATTGGGCTATTGGACTTGGTAAGCTAATATGTTAAGTGTTATGTTATGTAAGCCTTTATAATATAAAGGAAACCAAGTCCAAGCCCAAGCCCATAGAAAAGCCTTTAGGACATCTCTTGTAAGAACTATATAAGGCACAACACACTTCATTTGAGGTGTGTGCTTGAGTGTATATTGTGTGTGTTTCTCTCTCTATAAAAGTTCTTATTTCATCTTATTCTCTATATATCATACGCCACATATATATCTTCAAGTCACCATCTTTGCTTCATAGTGTGCTTATATTATATGATAAAGTTATAGATCTAAAGTCCTACATGATATACATTATTTGTAGATATATGAGATAATGGAAAATTAAACTTGAAATCGACTATCTTGAAACACCATTATACTGTAGCTAATCGTTTAAGCCTTAAGGTTTAGTTCATGTTGGCCATGTTATTACAAGTGAGCAGAACAAAATGCAAACAACCATGTTGTTACAAAACACACGAGAGTAACACCAAACAATAGGACTCTTAAGTTCAACTTTCACAATATAAGTTATATGTTCAAATAACTTATATTCAAGTTATTTGATCCAAGTTATACGTTATGCACCATTGTTGTTTAAATGACACTTTTAAGTTCAAATAACAATAGGACAACTAAATTGCTTTTTTAAATACCACTAATAATTATAGAATCACTTAGCAAACAACACACATACTTTTACGATAACCCAAATTTAATAATTTCTTAGGTTTGTATTCGTAATTAATCTCGTGAACAAAAAAACGTCCATTATTACAACCTGCAAACCTACAAGCTCACACCAAAACACTATAAAACCGTATACATCCAGGTAATGAACACGCACGCATTTATAATATAAAGTTACCCATTTCCCATGGTTGCAAAACTAATTCAAGAAACATCTACCAAATACGTATAAACATAACGCGCCATTCAGCGATTCTTTTACTTTAAGTATAGAAAAACAAAACAATAAATTATTCCCATATAAATTCTACACCTATTAAACAATTAATCATATACAACAAAAAGTCAACTTATTAACTCCAAATCAAAACATCACATTATAAACCTTAAAAAAAACCCTAAATCTAATTAAATGAAAAATCAATAAAAAACATTATTTAAAAATAAATTTAGTATACCTGAGTACCTGACTCTTAACCTTGAGATTGATATGAGCACCTTGATCCATGGGCTTTTTCTCATCTTCTTGAGTAACAGCACCATCTCCACCGCCGCACCTATTTTCGTTGAAACATCAGCAGAGACGGCGCCGATTGGTGGTAGAAAGTCGCGGCTGAAATAAAAAAGGCCAAAAATGTTATAAAACTGAGATCTACTAATAAAACCTACAAAACTTATTTATCATACAAATAGATCTAACAAAAAAAAACCTCAAAACTTGTTTAATATAAAGAGATCTAACAAAAAAAACTCAAAAAAATACCTTAGAACTTGAAAACCCCTTTTGTGATGTGGAAATTTCCTTGATGGTTGGTCTCTAAACACAACCCGAAGCTACCTCAAAACCTGCCAGACACGAAGATCCAATAAAATCTGATAGTGACAACGGTGGACTCAGATGAGGGTTGTGTAGCCGGCGGATTCATATGGTGCTGGTGGCGGCTGTTATAGATAGGGTATGGAGGTGTTAGGTTAGAGAGAAAGAAAGAGAGGAGAGGAGTTATGTGTATGTATTGATATGCAGTTATTGCAGTTTCGATTTACATTGATTGATTAACAAGGGTAAAATGGGAATTGACTGAAATTTCAGTTTTCCACATTTTCACATTTCCACTTTGACCATTTTTCCTTTATAAGCAGTTAAGATAAGTAAATATAAATTTAACTTACCCCGCAATGATATGCTTATAAATCATATTTTCACAGGTTATGAATCCTAAACCTGAAAAGAAAATAATTAAAAAGCCAAATGAACCAAATTTCCATTTGAATAAGAGCTATATCATTTACCTTTTAAATACAAAAAACTTGCATTTGTGTTTCTTTTTGTCTTTGTTTTGGTTGTCCTTCACTTACGTCTAGCATCTCATGTTCTTTTAATTTGAGCCATTTGATTTGATCCAATATTTGATGATCGCCCAACTTGATCAATCAAGTTATAAATAATTTGAGAGGATCTTTTCCCATTAATTAGAGGGCTGCTTCAAAGAGTTGTACAAAACTCGTTTTATTTGATAGTATAGATATAGATAGACAGATTAATTTATTTATTTTCTATTTTTTTTGTTCGGGTTGGTGTTGCACGCTTAATTGTACTTCATATAGCTCTGGGAATAGGCATTGGAGAGAGAAGTGGCACAAAGGACTTTCTCAGATATCGGGAAAAATATTTGTAGCTTAGGTTTTGACCTTGTTCTCTACAACTGAAGCTCTGATACCAATCTGTAACACCCCCATTTTCACGTTTCGCAGCGGATTTAGAGTTGGGGTATTACTTTATGGAATCATAGTTACAGTAATAGAAAACGACTCAAAAAGAGATGTTTTTATAGAATGAGTTATCATTCAATAAAATCATCAGAGTTTTATAAAAGGAGGTCCCCAAAGTTTATGTTTGTTTTCAAACTTGAATGATAACTGAATGAAAAGTCCTGCAAGCTTTGTACCACTCCATGCCATAATTTCCATAGGTGTTAAGTGAGAATCATAGGTTTAGGGTGTGGGTGAATACAAGTTCCCTGGGTTCAGATGTTACACCCATCTGGGAAAGTGTATGTATGTGATAATTATGATGCATGCACAATTATCAAGAGTGGGTATGTTGCACTAAGCTCATGAAACCGCACTGACAGTCAGGGTCATGGGGGCTGCAGACCCAACCATGAGAGGACAAGTAGGATAACATGCCAAAGTTAATCCTTTAGTGTTTCAAGTATAGTACTTATTGGTTACCCGGCTGAGGTAAACCAACGGGAGTTGTCAAACTCCAATAGATCTATCAACTATACCCACGTTCACTTGCGTGAAACCCGCAAGTGATTATGGCTCATGAATTTTAGTTATGTAATGGTGGCAGAAATAGTATAACTCGTGCAACAACCAAAGAAAAAGACTTGTATTCGGTTATAAAAGCATGTAGCATGTATCCCGCTCACAGGGTATGTAAAGCATTTAGAAAGCGTTTTAAAAAGTGTGAGGCTATGAAAACTCACCTGGGCTTAAGGCTATGTGATTTATGTCAAAGTGACTAAAGGTCTAGGTTGCTTACTCACGTATCTTGAGGTCTATTATTGTTGTGTAGGTATGTGAAGCTCTAGTTGTTTTGTTTTAGGTTTATTAAGTATTTTATCTTAGAATTCTTAGATATAATATAACACCGTTCAGGCCATCGTAATCCAGAAGTATAACTCCTCATATGAAGCTCCCTACTATTGTATTATGCTGCCAACATAATACCGTTCGGGCCATCATAATTCAGAAGTATATAACTCCTCACACGAAGTTCCTTACTATTGAGTTATATTGTTATTAGAGTTTTAGTTATAACATAACACCGTTCGGGCCATCATAATTTAGAAGTATATGCAATAATCGTTTGAGGAGCCAGGGCACTTTAAATCATAAACCCAACAGACTCATCATAACGAAATATCCACATAGTACTCCTCACTGAAGCTCCCTAGTATTGTGTTATGCTTCTAACTTTAAAATTGGTTTGCTATGTATATGAAAATAGTTTACTATATTTCCTTTTAGTTTAATATATTTACTAAATCTACCCTATACTCATAATACTTATATTACTTAAGTTTATAACTATCTAAACTTCATATTTTTAGTCCCTATACTTCTAAATTTTGAGAAAATGACATGTATGACCCTTGGACTTATACGTTTTCAAAGTTAACCCTTTATACCATTTGTTTTTCCATTTGCATAATCCTTATAAGTTTATAACTTTCTAACTTTTTATCCTAAGGTTATATAACTTTTCAAAAAGGGTCCTTATACTTATAACTTCTAAGAAATGTCAAAAATAGTCCCTAAACTTAGTATTTTCAGAAAGTTACCATATATACCCCTATGCATGGAAAGTTTTGCAAAACTAGTCCTAATTCCATAGAAACTATATTTTTATGAAACAAAAAGGTTTCCTAGCTTATGGTTAACTAATATAAGCTTAACTAAGTTACCTAAACTAGCTTATATCTTATGAAAAGGGCTTATAGTATAAAAATAGCAATTTGACTAATTAGGGTTTTAGAAAGTTAACGAGCTAGTTTTAGTGATCAAGGCTTAGGCAAGGGGTTCTATGTGATCTAAGGCAACCTATAACTATCCTAGGACTGAAGTAAAACTAATAGGAGAAGGTATGAAGGCTAACGTGATCTAAAGTGAAGCTAGCGAGGGTTTAGGGTTTTCTCGATAGGAAATGAACTCGACAAGGCCTCAAGGCTTCTAGTGCTCGACGACTAAGGTTTCTAAAGATCCTAAACTACTACTAACTACAGAATATATGAGGTAAAGAGGAGAGGTGGTGTGGTTTGTAAATGGAGAGGGTACGAGGGTATTTATAGCCCTCGTTGGGCTTGGTGGCCAAGTAATGGGAGTAGGAGATGTCGAGGGGGAGGGAGGTGACTAGGAAAAGCTAGTAGCTGACTATCCTAAGCTACATGATGACTAATACAAGGTATAGGTCGGCCTAGGGGTGTTTATGGTGGATATGGAGGTCGTGGAGTCGGTTTGGACAAGGCGGTGATGAGGAGGTGGGTGCTAGGGTGCTAGGTTAAGCCTAAGGTGGTGTGTAAGCTACTAGGTAGGGTGCTTGAGGTGCTAGAGGTGCTTAGGGTACTTATTTTTATGTTTAAGGTTTAGTTATAGCCTAATTTTGCTTATTGTCTGATTAGGGTTTAGCTTAAGGTTTAGTGCCTAGATTAGAGTCATATGAGTGTTTAGTGACTAATCCTAAGTCCTAAGAAGTTTATGCTAAGTGGTGGTAGCTTATGGGAAAGATTTGAGAAGGTTTGACCTAATTTTCGGGAACTAATAACCTAGTTATGGTTTCATGCTTAAGAGACTTGTACCTAAGCTCTAATGGATGGTACTAGGGTCTAAGGGTGCTAAAGTAACCTAATGAAGCTAAGGTATCTTATACATAAGCCTTGAACACTTTCAAACTAGTTCAGATAAGCAATTAGGGTTTTGTAAACACATAGACCTAATTAGGGCTTATTTAGTGTTAGATTAGGATTTAGTTATGAGTTTAGTGTGTTAGATTAGTAATTTACTTAGTGTGGTGTTGTTGCAATCCTATGCTTGACATACCAGGAGTTTATAGGGTGTGTAGGTAAAGATATTTAGCTTGTATGGATACGTGAGTAGGTCTAGAGAGTTACTTATGTAATGATATGCATGCATAAAGCAAAAATTTACCAGTGAAAATACCTACTATAGGTATTTGTAATGGGAATGATAGTGATGAGATTTTATGGGTTGCTACACGATGCCGCGAGCTCCACATCATGGCTCACATTTTCGAGTCATGCGCCGTCGTAACCAGCCGAAATGATCCCAGAAATCGCAACCGTATGGTGTGAATGCGCACTGTGGCTCGCGTTTTCCCGTCAAATGGTCCCGTTTTTTAAATTTTTTTCTTTCTCTTTTTCGAATGTTTGTGTCTGGTTTGTGAAACTTTTTCCCCTTGTTTTATTTGTTCAGTTGGTGAGTGTGAAATGGCAACTGAAGATAGGGGCGTAACTGATGAATATGGAGGTTTATAGATAAGAAAATATTATGGCAAAATGCTATCTTATATGTCATTTTATATTAGGAATATGATTTTTCTTATAGAAGATTCGGTCACCCCAAGTACGATTAAGCATTGTTTAGCTCGTAGTATTTATAATAGTAATTAGTACGTAGATTAGTAATAGTTAGTATTCGTGGAGTCGGGTCGGGTCTTTACCCACTGTCAGCCCGATCCACAGCCCAGTAGTGGCGAAATACCTTGTACATATAAAAGGCCCTCTCCTTCCTTGGAGAGGGTTGAACCTCTCATAATCTTATTTTCTTTTTTTTGGTTTTCTCTCTAGGTTCCATCTTTCTCTCTCTACTTTCTCTCTCTAGTTTTCTTATTCCTTTCTTACCTATTCGAACCATACAACTAAACCATACGTGTGTTATGTTATGTGATATCCTACAATTGGTATCAAGAGCCTGGGTTTCATCTTAGGGCCTTGGATTCACGGATCTGTGGTTGGTTTTTGTGGTTGTACTTGGTTAGAATAGGTTTCTTGATAAAACATCTTGATTTGATCTTTGAAGTGTTAAAGGATGTTTTTGATTGTACTTTTGTGCTTAGGAGGGTTGTAGTTACATAGTTTTTGAGTTGGAATAGTCATATCAGTCGTTGGTTTGATTTGGTGAATGATTTAGTGCAAGTTTCTTAGTGGCGATTAAGTGTTCTATGGTGCTTTTCTTGGTGGCGATTAAGTGCAAGTGACCGGCGATTAAATCGTAGCGATTAAGACTATTGGACAGCGACTAGTTTGGACTGTAGTGTCATTTTGGCGATTACCTTTTCTGGCGATTAACTATTGTGGAGATTATCTTTTGTGGCGATTACCTTGTGTGGAGATTATCTTTTGTGGCGATTACCTAGCGTGGTGATTACTTTTGTGGCGATTAACTTTTGTGGTGATTACCTTTTGTAGCGATTATCTTGTGTGGTGATTACCTCTGATGGTGATTATTTTTTGTTGGCGATTATTTTTTTTGTGTGGTTATTAAGTTTGGATAGTGATTAAGTTCTCAATTCTAGCTTACTTTGCAAACTTCATCTTTCGGTTTCCTCTGTTGACTTTAGTAAAATCCCGGGAAAGAATCTATTTCTCGGTTTATGTCACGGGGTGTAAAATCCCGTTTAAGATCACATCATGACTACTATGACCTCAAAGAATGATAATCAAACCCAACCAATCAATGAACAAAACATGTCAACTGACTCAAATGCTGTCATTTCTGATATTCTCAAGCTATACGAAGTGGCCAATGAACAGAAAACCCTAAATTCTTCATATCAAATGTATCAGGGTGAAGCGGATACAACTAGGATNTACTATGACCTCAAAGAATGATAATCAAACCCAACCAATCAATGAACAAAACATGTCAACTGACTCAAATGCTGTCATTTCTGATATTCTCAAGCTATACGAAGTGGCCAATGAACAGAAAACCCTAAATTCTTCATATCAAATGTATCAGGGTGAAGCGGATACAGCTAGGATATCATCTGAGGACTTTGAATTAGATCCGCAATCACCACAACAAGTACTCTACGAAGCTACAGAGAGCAGCATAGAATGTTTTCGACTACTACACTCTCACTTCTCGTTACTGCTAGAGGGAACTGGATTCAAAATGGGATTCGAACGAGCATTTGCAACATTATTTGGTCAAGAGGTTCAAAACTTCACAGACACAATGATCCTTAACTTAGACCAGCTTCAACAACAAGTTGAACGCGGAGTGTTTTCTCAAACTGGATCCAGAGCAGCTCTTGGTGTAATTAGTAGACAATTCCATGTGATTATCGATTCCAAATACAATATGGACTACGATTATGATAGCCATATGACGATGAAGTGCTTTGCTGATCACACAGGAATCGAGGTTGACATGTTCAGAACCACATCATTTCAACTCATTGGCTGTGTTGAAGAATACATCGCACATAGAGCAACTCAAAATTTGGAATATGATTCAGTGGAAAAATTGTGTCCGGTGGGGTCATGTGATAATATTGGTGACGTAGTGAATGATGGGACAGGTGTCACAATATGCAAAGATTCGGAGACTGATGAGTCTGACACTACTATTCATTCAGGGAAACTTCTCAAACGTGTCACTAATGCAATTACCATTCCAACTAACAAACAGGTGTCATGTACTGAGGTACCTCTAAATGTACATCACAATATGCTTTCTGATGAACGATTGCATACTGATCAAGTTATGCCCACTTATGACACATATTTGTTGGAAAAGACTGATAGCAATACCAGTTCCGATTCAACAAATATGGGTCATAAAGGGGGAGAAAGTGATCAGGATGATGAACGTGATGACTTGTTAAGTTCTGTGTTTACGGCTGATGCTCTTAAATCAAATAATATGGTTGAGAAAGAAGTTTTTAATGAGCTTTCAAAAAGATTCTTACAACTTGAAAAACATTGTATCTCTCTTGAAATTGCTATGCAACAAAAGGAAGAAAGTCTTCAGATTAACGAACCATGTAAATATCCGGAACTTCCTGATTTCCGTGAATTCTTTAAGATTAATTAATTGAAAGCACAGCTAGAAATAAAGAACTTGACAATAAAAAATCTGAAAAAACGTATTATTGAGTTGTGTGATATGAGTAATGATGTCAAATCTAATTATGATTGCACTATAATTGAATTGGAACATAAAGTGGCTGAGTTACTTTTGGAAAATGAGTCTTTGAAAAAGCATTGTAAAAACCTGAATGAGTCTATCAAAGGAACGAGATCTAAGTCAATAGAACAATCAGCATCTTTGACTAAAACGAATGACGAATTCAAAGCTCAACTCATGGAAAAGGGTTTCACAATTGCTGATTTAAAAACCGAGTGATATGTGCTAAATTACACATATCTTTCACCTTAGTTTAAGTGTAGAATAGACCCAAAACTAACGCGAAACGCCAAAGATATCGTGTTTTTGTGTTTATGACTGTGCAGGTGTGGATATTGCTAAAACATCACAAAATGCAACGTAATAGCCCGAAAAGAGCACGAGATGTGGAAAAGAGTTAAGAAGCCGAGTCAAAGTTGATATTCACTCAAGAAAAGCCCGTGACGAAGTTTTCATTACTTAAAGGCTCGAGAATAAAAATAACAATAGGACAACTAAATTGCTTTTTTAAATACCACTAATAATTATAGAATCCCTTAGCAAACAACACACATACTTTTACGATAATCCAAATTTAATAATTTCTTAGGTTTGTATTTGTAATTAATCTCGTGAACAAAAAAACGTCCATTATTACAACCTGCAAACCTACACCAAAACACTATAAAACCGTATACATCCGGGTAATGAACACGCACGCATTTATAATATAAAGTTACCCATTTCCCATGGTTGCAAAACTAATTCAACAAACATCTACCAAATACGTACAAACATAATGCGCCATTCAGCGATTCATTTACTTTAAGTATAGAAAAACAAAACAATAAATTATTCCCATATAAATTCTACACCTATTAAACAATTAATCATACACAACAAAAGTCAACTTATTAACTCCAAATCAAAACATCACATTATAACCCTTAAAAAACCCCTAAATCTAATTCAATGAAAAATCAATTAAAAAACATTATTTAAAAATAAATTTAGTATACCTGAGTACCTGACTCTTAACCTTGAGATTGATATGAGCACCTTGATCCATGGGCTTTTTCTCATCTTCTTGAGTAACAACACCATCTCCACCGCCGCACCTATTTTCGTTGAAACATCAGCAGAGACGGCGGCGGTTGGTGGTAGAAAGTCGCGGCTGAAATAAAAAAGGCCAAAAATGTTATAAAACTAAGATCTACCAATAAAACCTACAAAACTTATTTATGATGCAAATAGATCTAACAAAAAAACCTCAAAACTTGTTAAATATAAATAGATCTAACAAAAAAAATGAAAAAAATACCTTAGAACTTGAAAACCCCTTCTGTGATGTGGAAGTTTCCTTGATGGTTGGTCTCTAAACACAACCCAAAGCTACCTCAAAACCGGCCAGACACGAAGATTCAATAAAATCTGATAGTGACAACGGCGGACTCAGATGAGGGTTGTGTAGCCGGCGGATTCATATGGTGCTGGTGGCGGCTGTTATAGATAGGGTATGGAGGTGTGTGTTTTAGGTTAGAGAGAAATAAAGAGAGGAGAGGAGTTATGTGTGTGTATTGATTTGCAGTTATTGCAGTTTCGATTTACATTGATTGATTAACAAGGTTAAAATGGGCATTGACTGAAATTTTAGTTTTCCACATTTTCACATTTCCACTTTGACCATTTTTCCTTTCTAAGTAGTTAAGATAAGTAAATATAAATTTAACTTATCCCGCAATGATATGCTTATAAATCATATTTTCACAGGTTATGAATCCTAAACCTGAAAAGAAAATAATTAAAAAGCCAAATGAACCAAATTTCCAATTGAATAAGAGCTATATCATTTACCTTTTAAATACAAAAAACTTGCATTTGTGTTTCTTTTTGTCTTTGTTTTGGTTGTCCTTCACTTACGTCTACCACCTCATGTTCTTTTAATTTGAGCCATTTGATTTGATCCAATATTTGATGATCGCCCAACTTGATCAATCAAGTTATAAATAATTTGAGAGGATCTCTTCCCATTAATTAGAGGGCTGCTTCAAAGAGTTGTACAAAACTCTGTTTTATTAGATAGTATAGATATAGATAGACAGATTTATTTATTTATTTTCTATTTTTTTTGTTCGGGTTGGTGTTGCGCGCTTAATTGTACTTCATATTGCTCTGGGAATAGGCATCGGAGAGAGAAGTGGCACAAAGGACTTTCTCAGATATCGGGAAAAATATTTGTAGCTTAGGTTTTGACCTTGTTCTCTACAACTAAAGCTCTGATACCAATCTGTAACACCCCCATTTTCACGTTTCGCAGCGGATTTAGAGTTGGGGTATTACTTCATGGAATCACAGTTACAGTAATAGAAAACGACTCAAAAAGAGAC
>LBNU01018746.1:3726-59155 GCA_014162995.1 Artemisia annua
ATGAGAGAGTCATCGTCCGAATATACCCTCGTACGGATGAATTGCTGAAACTGTTTCTTAAGTACGCAAAAGGCAGCCATGGATCCATTCTCGTGAAGTTCTTCTTTGTTAAGTTGATCTTCAAGTTGATCCATGTTAAGGAACATCGTATGAGTGAACGTCTGAACGTCTTCACCAAAGAGTGATGGAAATGCCCATTTGAATCCATACCAGGAACGAGTTCCTGCTAAGTCAATGTTTGAGAGGACCTTAAGATGTGAATGAAGTAATCTATAAGATGCCATGCATTTCTCTTTCATTTCTTCCATGAAAACTTCTTGCGAATCACTGTCTTGAGATCCTTGAAGAGCAGAGTTTGATAGTGAAGGATTAGATGAAGGTTTTAATCTGTTGTTGGTAGGTGAGGAGATTTGAGACTGTTGTTCATTCATTAGCGACCTTGATTGATACATTTTCTCTCCCCCGTGATTGTTGCGATGTAATCGGAATAATCAAACAAAATGTGAAAAGATGGTTAGATGACACACAAGGTCGATATATAGTGATTTCTGATTTATTTTTATTTATTATTTTTTTTTTGAAGAATAAAAGTTAGAAGATATTAGAAAGAAAGAAACTTGTGTATATGATGGATCTTGTAGAAGGTATAGTACTAAAGGCTAATCTTCGAAAACAAATCCCAATGTGATTTCGATACTTGGTAATTGGATGATTTCGATAAACTGTTAAAGTCCAGGTAATCTCGATAAACTGAAGTTCTCGATAAAACAAGTAGGATCTCGATAACTCACGTTGTTCTCGATAAAACAAGTAGGATCTCGATAACTCACGTTGTTCTCGATAAAAGAAGATTATCGAGAAATGTTGGAGACAATTATCGAGATCTTTGGTTCTATGAAGACAAAGTATGTTTTCGATGTATCTGAAAGTAATTTCGATAGTTTCACAAGATTTCGAAAGCAAACAAGTGATTTAGATAAATGGTGAAGTTCTCGATAACCTCAGGTTCTCGATAACAAGTATCAAAGTTTCGAGATTATACAATAACGAAACTATCCAATAAGTCGAAGTGTTTTCTTTCTTATACAGGAGAAAAAAGCACTGAGTAAGCAACAAAAACACTTAAGTAGTAATATCGAAAGTTCTCGATAAAAAAAGAGTTTAAGGTTCTCGATAAAATGGGGTTTTGTGTTCTCGATAAGTAGCCAAAATGCAGATTTTTCTTTTGTGAAAAAGCAAGCCTAAAACGAGTTTTTAACCTAAGATTCTTGTACAACTAGCATTAAAATGATGAAATCTTCATGAAAGTTGCAAACTTGAACTTTTTAACAAAAATTTCAAAAATCTCGATAAAAAGTACAAGTTTATACGAATTAAAAACAACTCAAAAATTTTGAAACTTTGTCGTTTGTTTTGGTTTCTAACATAAGTTTGTAATCAAATATGTGATAAAAACACAAAAGAAGCAAGAAAGTTGCAATCTTTTTGATGTTAACGTGGTAAAAAACGAGTTTGAGGGGCGTATAACACAAAAAAAATAAACTACACCTTCTTCTAGCGATTGATACCACTTGTTAGGTCACCATATTAGTAAACACAAGTATTCAAATGAGAGAAATGAGATGAGAATTAGACTTGGTTGATTAATAACAATATGAAAGATGAAAGAGCAAGAGTTTTCTTAAGATATGAAATTAACCAACATTTGTAAAGTGATACATAATGTCCTATTTATAGGAGAGGGATAGGGCAACACTCCCTTCCTTCCTATCTTACTAGTTCGTGGGCTTTTATGGCCCATTGGACATTTATTGGACTCTATTATAACCATACGAGTAACTAACATAATTAAGATAAAAGTGATAATTCTAGCAACCTATTACATTTACTGAAATGACCGAGACTTGACTGAATAGTTGAAAACTATGATCCTAACAGTATATGAGTTGTATTGTAAGTGAGAACAATGTTATGTAATGAACACAAAGGTTTAACCAAACTTTAAGCTTCAATATTATTAATGATAATAAGACGAGTGATCTTGCTTATCACTAGGGTTACACCTTGAAGCTCTCTAAAAGATATTATGCAGAAATTTAACCTAGGACCTCCTTTTATAGCACAAGGAGTCCTTTACAAGATAAGTATAATCATAACTAAATAGAATATACACAAGATCTATTCTATACTTATCTATACATGATTACAAACAGTTATCCTAATAGCAGTGGTAATGGTATGTACTAGCAGTGGTAATGTGTTTCCACTGCTAGTGCATTCTTCAGCAGTGGTTACCTCCATACTTAGTGATAACGCTCTAATTATACATATTTCTTGAGCATTATTCTATATATTTTATGATCATTTTACGTGAACTTTTGGTACTTAATAGCATAAAATGAATGCAGGTTCAGTCTTGGATGGTCTGAGCATGAAACACCTAAAAGCCTACTATTTCGCCACATGAAGTGAATAAATAAGGAAGTCTTCCATGATTAGCCTTTCATGCAAGCCAAGTGCGCGGGTTTTACAAGAAAGTGCGCCGCACTCACCTCTCGGTCAAGGGAAGTCAAATATATAATATTAAATAAAAGTGCGCCGGTCTTGCAAACTAAGTGCGTCGTACTTCCCCTGCATTTATGAAGCTTTGGCGCCAAGAAAATAAGAAAGTGCGCCGCACTCAGAAAGAAAGTGCGCCGTACTTCGCATATCAGATTGCCTATAAATAGAGATCATTTGCAAGCATTTAAACTCTCCACTCTATAACCAATTTCCACAAAGCTAAGTCCGAAGTAATACGTAATCCAGAGCCAAGTTGCAGGGGTGAACGAATCAGAATAATGGGTGTTAATTACTTGTTGGTGTCAAATTCTTGGTTACTTGTGACACTTGTGTAACCATTTGATCAATCCAATCTGTATGTCTCTTGTTTATCATTTACTCACTTCTGTTATTATAAACTCATTAGCCATGAGAGGCTAAACCTCTTGTGATTGCTTGGATATGTGAATATAATAAAGCGACTTATGATTATGTTTTGATCTCTACCAATTTCAAGTTTATATTGTGAACTATTTCATTTCTAGTCTTATCACGTTTATTTATTGAAACTGGTTGAATATAATATGTTGGGATAGGTCGAAAGAACCAACGTGTTGAACGCAATTCTAGGAACTTGTCTGCGTTAGTAGTCTTTGAAAGGAGAAATCCACTTAGAAGAATCAATAATAATCTAGACTTGATATGAAATACTATTTCGAGAGAAATCACTTAATGGGTAGATATGAATCTTGAATTGAACCTACGAATTATGAAATTGCTCTTTTGACGAAAATAGTTTTCTTATAAGTTGTGCTCCTTTATCAAACTGAGATCAAACATAAGCATTGTCACTAGATTAACTAAGCTATCCAAGCAATCATCTGTCTTCATATTTGAATTCCTTTTATTCCTATAATCGTTACTTGTCTTCTTTTACTAATTATTATATTTAATTTGAACGAACTAAGTCCCTGTGGATACGACCTGGTCTCACCTTAATCTAATACTACCAATGGGGGTTATACTTTATCCGTGTGTTTGGTTTATTAAAATCGGTGAAACTAGTATTATAAATTTAAAGCTTTCCTTACACATCAAAGTTTATGGCGCCGCTGCCGGGGTCTTAAATCTGTTCGTTAAGTATTTTCGAAGTAAAATTAGCAAACAATACCAAAAATCTCTTCAAAACCAGATCACTCTGTTTCTTCTGTTGCAGAAAGTACGCCGCACAAACACACTTGTACGCCGCACTTTTACACAGAGCACACATAGATCGCCGTACTTGTCACCAAGTACGACGCACTTACTTCAATCCGTGAGGTTTTTTTCTTAAAATTCACAAACCTTTTTATAAAAAACAAAAAGAATCATCTTTTTCACCATCTTTTGAGATTAATCTTCTCGGTAAAAACAACACCGCCGTACTTACACACAAGTACGCCGCACATTGCTATTTCACACATGTATGCCGCATACTATTTAGTGTACGCCGCACTCACTTACGCAGAAAACGAAATTTGTCAAATTGATTTAAATTTCGCCCTCTATCCTTGAATGCACACTCGCTCAGCTGAAACTGAACCCATTTCACCTCTATCAGAACCTGAAAGAATTTTAAACAAAAGAAAACGTAATAATAAAAGAGTTCCTATTTCTAAAAAAGACGAAAGACCCGAACAACCTCGTGTTCACCACACACATGTTAACGATATCTCAAACTTCAGATTTTACATCAAATTAATCCAAATTCACGATCCAATGGATGACGCTGATAATGAACCAATGTGGGCCAACGATCGTACCGTTGCACCTACACCTAGACCAGCTATTACCATTCCTGAAACTGCAAACGAATTTGCAATCAAAGGAAATCACCTGACTCTTGTCAAGGGAAACCAATTTGATGGTTGAATTAAAACTGATCCTCACAAACACATTCATGAATTCCAAAGCGTATGCGACATGTTCAAATACGGAGCTACCGAAACTGAAGTGGTAAGACTCATGATGTTTCCTCTATCTCTAACGGGAGAAGCTAAAACTTGGCTTGATGAACTTGATGAAGGAACCATAGAATCATGGGACGAAATTCGTACTGCTTTCGTTAGTAGATATTTTCCTCCAGCTCTATTTGATAAACTTCTCGGAGAAATCCGAGGATTCTCACAACACGAACATGAAAATCTAACCGAAGCCTGGCTTCGAATGAAAGAATTGCTAAGAAACTGTCATGGACATGGTCTAACAAAAGGCAATATAATCAAAATCTTTTATCACGGTCTTGATGAAATAACTCAAGAAGCTTTAAACGCTGCGGCCGGTGGTATATTCCTCTATAAAACACCAAATCAAGCGTATCAACTCCTTGAAGACAAAGTCTTACTTAAACTAGATTGGGAAAAAGAACAAAAACCAAAAACTTCTCTTCGTAAAACTGTTGCTTTCGCTGATGAAGGCAGTAGCAATTCTGATACTAATAAAATTATGGCAAGAATGGATGCCATGGCAATTAAAATGGATGCTCAATACAAAGAAATAAAAGAATAGCGTGAAAGTTGTAATCATTGTGGCAGAAACCATGCTACCGTAAATTGCAGTGATGATGACACACCTATGTCACGTGAAGAAGAAGCTAAATTTATGAACACTTTTAGACGCACCCGTTTCTATGAGAACTATCATGATCGTGATCGAGAACGAGAACGATGGAGAACTAGTGCGAAAAACGAATATAATCGAGAACCTTACAAACAAACAAACACTGATGAAAAACCAGATGTTCAAACTCAACTGAATGATTTTATTAAAGCACAAAAATCTACAAACCTTTTTGTGAAAGATCAATACATGGACTTAAAAGACAAAGTTGAATCTGCTGCTAGAAATCACCAAGCCTCGATGCAAAACTTGGAAGCCAAATTCGACAGATTCGTTGAAAAGCAATTAGGTCGAGCTTCTGGATCCCTTCCTAGTAAAACTCAACCTAATCCTAAAAACAAACCTTATCAACCACTGCAAGCTCGTCATGAGCATGTGAATGCTATTACCACAAGAAATGGTACTTCTTATGATCCACCCATTGATCCCAGTCAAACTCAACAACCTGTTGAAGTTTTCATTGATGATGAAGAATAGGAAGAAACTGTCCCTCGTAGAGAAACCACAACTCCTGAAACACCAGCACCTAAACCCTACAAACCTAGAATTCCATATCCTCAACTCTTAAGAAAAGAAAAAATTGAAGCTCAGTATGGAAAATTTCTTGATATAATTCGAGCTGTCCGAATTAATGTCTCTCTTGTTGACGTTTTAGCCGGAATGCCCAACTATAGGAAATTTCTCAAAGAACTTGTTAGTAACAAAAGCAAACTCGAACAAATTTCAGCAATTTTCCTTTATGAAGAATGTTCAGCTATCGTTCAAAACAAAATTCCACCAAAACTTGGAGACCCAGGAAGTTTCCTGATTCCTTGTACTTTCAGTACAACATTCTCGTGCAATGCTTTAGCCGATCTTGGTGCTAGCATTAATCTGATGCCGTATTCTCTATATGCTAAATTATCAATTGAAACACTTAAACCAACTAAGATGAGTGTTCGGCTAGCTGACCGATCTTTCCAATATCCTGTTGGACTAGCTGAAAACATGTTAGTTGAAGTTGGCAAATTCACCTTTCCAGTTGATTTCGTTATCCTAGAAATGGAAGAAGATAGCAAAGTACCCCTAATCTTAGGAAGACCTTTTCTCCATACAGCCGATGCTATGATTCGAGTTAAACAGAAACAACTCAATCTTGGAGTTGGAAAAGAAAGAATGATTTTTTCCATAGACAAGGTTATGAAACACTCTTACTCTAACGATGACACATGCTTTAGAATTGATGTTATCGATGAAATTCTTGAAGAAGATTTCGATGAACTGCTAGATGAATTTAATCAATTACTGTACTCAGTCGATGGAACACTTCTTGAACACGAAGTCATGGCTGAATATGATCAATTCATGGCTATGACCCTCGAAGATAAAAATGAAAGTTTCGATGACGAGGAAGAAAATGAAGAAGAATTATCATTTGAGAAAACAAACACTGACAATGAACTTAGACTTAAAAATTCTATCGAAGAACCACCTACTGATCTCATTCTCAAACCATTACCAGACCATCTGGAATATGCTTTCTTGGAAGGGCATTTTTGAGTGTTTGGATGCACGTCTTTTGTTCATATTCCTGCGCAGTTAAGAGAGAAATTGCCCCCAAGGAAACCACTTGTGTCTTTCTTGGATATGCTCAGTCCGGGTATAGACGCTATGACGTGAAATCCAAGAGACTCGATGTATCCTTGAATGTTTTCTTTAATGGGGGCGCTTCATATTTTCCTTAACCTAATTAATAAGCCGTTACTTCCAGTCATAATTTCATCTAAACTCTCTGAAAACTAAAAAGGAAAATTAATTTCAGTTCTAAAAAACCACAAAAGAGCCTTTGCTTGGAAAACTAGTGACATACCTGGAATTTGTTCATCCTTCTGTAAACACAAAATTCAGTTAATGGATGATAAGAAACCAGTGGTTCAAAAGCAAAGAAGACTCAATCCGAATATGAAAAAAGTAGTCAAGAAGGAAGTTGTCAAACTCCTTGACTCAGGAATCATCTACCCTATAGCAGATAGCCCATGGGTAAGTCCTATTCATTGTGTACCCAAGAAAGGCGGTATAACAGTAGTAACTAATGAAAATGACGAATTTGTAACAACTAGAACTGTCACTGGTTAGCGCGTATGTATTGACTACAGAAAACTAAATGAAGCTACAACAAAAGATCATTTTCCTCTCCCATTCATGGACCAAATGTTAGAAAGACTAGCGGGAAATGAATATTCCTGTTTTCTAGATGGATTCTCCGGATATTTCCAAATACCAATCGATCAAATGGATCAAGAGAAAACAATATTTACTTGTCCTTTCGGAACCTTTGCGTATCGACATATACCCTTTGGCTTATGTAATGCACCTGCTACTTTTCAAAGGTGTATGATAGAAATATTTCATGATATGATTGAAGAATCCGTGGAAGTTTTCATGGATGATTTTTCAGTCTTTGGAAATTCTTTCGATAAATGCCTAAGTAATCTAGATAAAATGCTTCAACGTTGCGAAGACACAAATCTTATGCTTAATTGGGAAAAATGTCACTTCATGGTCAAAGAAGGTATTGTGCTCGGACATAAAGTGTCAGGAGCAGGACTTGAAGTTGACAAAGCAAAAGTTGATGTAATCTCGAAACTACCACCACCTACTAATGTAAAAGGCATTAGAAGCTTTTTAGGACATGCTGGATTCTATCGACGATTTATTAAAGATTTCTCAAAAATCGCTCGACCGTTAACTAAACTTCTAGAAAAGGAAATTACCTTTGAATTCAATGATGAGTGTCAAAAAGCTTTTGAAACTCTCAAAGAAAAACTCACATGTACGCCCATTATAATAAGTCCAACTTGGAATTTACCATTTGAATTAATGTGCGATGCAAGCGATTTTGCCGTCGGAGCTGTCTTAGGACAGAAAGATGGTAGACATTTCCATCCTATCTACTTTGCTAGCAAAACAATCAATGCTGCTCAACAAAACTACACGGTTACTGAAAAAGAACTCATGGCCGTTGTGTTTGCGTTCGATAAATTTCGAGCATATCTAGTTCTATCTAAAACTGTGGTTTATACAGATCATTCCGCTCTTAGATATCTATTTAAAAAACAAGATGCTAAACCGTGTCTTATTCGTTGGATTTTGCTTTTACATGAATTCGACATAGAAACCAAAGACAAGAAAGGTGTTGAAAACGTAGCCGCCGATCATTTGTCTCATTTAGAAAATGAGGATGAAGAAATAGAAATTGAAATAAATGATAGTTTTCCTGATGAAACCCTTAATGCAATTAGCTCTCCAGACACGCCTTGGTTCGAAGACATTGCAAACTATCTGGCGGGGAACATACTAAGAAAAGGAATGACTCACCAAGAGAAAAGAAAATTCTTCTCAGATATAAAGAANCGATCATTTGTCTCATTTAGAAAATGAGGATGAAGAAATAGAAATTGAAATAAATGATAGTTTTCCTGATGAAACCCTTAATGCAATTAGCTCTCCAGACACGCCTTGGTTCGAAGACATTGCAAACTATCTGGCGGGGAACATACTAAGAAAAGGAATGACTCACCAAGAGAAAAGAAAATTCTTCTCAGATATAAAGAAATATTTTTTGGATGAACCATACTTATTCAAAATCTGTCCTGACGGAATAATCCGTAGATGTGTCTCTGGACCTGAAACTCGTGCTATTCTTGATGAATGTCACCATGGACCTAGCGGTGGACATTATGGTGCCACCGCTACCGCTAAAAAAGTATTCGAATCTGGATTTTATTGGCCAACAATTCTAAAATAAGCACATACTCTAGTTCGCCTTTGCGAATCATGTCAGAAAACTGGAAACATTTCTAAAAGAGATGAAATGCCTATGAATTACATTCAAATCTGTGAAATTTTTGACATCTGGGGTACAGACTTTATGGGACCATTTTCTAAATCATCAAAATTCAAATATATTCAAGTCGCTGTTGACTATGTCTCAAAATGGGCAGAAGCCCAAGCTCTTCAAACTAATGATGCCAAAGTTGTTATAACATTTCTTAAGAAACTATTCTGTCGTTTTGGAATACCAAAGCTCTAATTAGCGATAGAGAAACTCATTTTTGAAACAAATTAATGGAAAAAGCTATGAAAAGATATGGAGTTAACCGTCGGTTCTCTACATCATATCACCCTCAAACTAGTGGTCAAGTTGAAGATACTAACAGAGCTCTTAAAAGAATACTTGAAAAAACAGTTAAAGAAAATCCAGCTGTTTGGTCAAGGAAATTAGATGATGCTCTATGGGCATTCAGAACTGCTTATAAAACTCCAACTGGAACAACACCATACAAACTCATATATGGTAAAGCATGCCACCTACCATTTGAATTAGAACACCGTGCATACCGGGCACTTAAAAATTGTAACCTAGATCTAATAGCAGCCGATGAAAAACTAATGTTTCAACTTCATGAATTATACGAACTACGCTTTTATGCTTATGAAAACTCTCGTCTTTATAAAGAAAAAACTAAAGTTTGGCATGATCGGAAATTAAAAATGAGAAAAGAATTCAAGAAAGGAGATAAAGTCCTACTTTTTCAATCAAAGTTCAAAATCAAACAACCAAAACTTACAAGCCGCTGGTTGGACCTTATATTGTAAAACACCAATATCCATCCGGATATGTTGAACTATATGGACGTGACGATAAAAGTTTTATAGTCAATGGTCACAGGCTTAAACTATATAATGAGGAAGAAAGTTTCAACGATAGAAGGGAAAAATCAACACCATTCTTTCCAATTGACTAAAACACACTAATCACATGAGTCGAGCTATAGACTCTGAAATTAGCGCTTGGCGGGAGGCAACCCGTTTTAACCTATTTTGTTTTATTTCCTTTTTCACTTATATTAAAACTTTGTTTTAAACCACACTGTAAATCTTAAGTGTGGAGGTAAAAAAAACCAAAAATATAAAAAAATATATAAAACCCACAAAAAACCCAAAAATATTTTCCATTTTTGTGTGTTTGTTTTATCTTTTGCAGATTACTATGAAGACCACATTTGGGAAACACAGCTCTTCATGCTCTCTCATTTGTCCTAGGGAAGTTACTTTTTTTTCTACTAATATTTTTTCTATTTTTATTTTTATTATTCATTTATAAACATTGAGGGCAATGTCCAACTTGAGTATGGGGGGGGGAGTCAAATAGTAAAAATATGCTACGCTTTCTCCAAACATATGAGTGAGCCGACGATTTAAATTAGCTCTAGAACTTGCACTTATTCATCAATAACGAATGCCGCAGTGAGATTGCATTTCTTATGCTTTATAGACAATTTTAGATGATATTGAGGCAAACTTAGGATTTACACCAAAAAGCCATCCTATGAAATCATAATCTAGCTGACTATACTGGTCACTAGTATATTCAAGAAAATAATCTTCTAGCGCTCATTTTTAGTGCTATTGCCACCTAGAACAACATGCTGAGCCTAAGCCTTTTTCCTATTCTTAAACCAAATTGCTTATGATTAAAAAAAAATAAAATAAAAAAAAATAAAATAAAAAAAAAATAAAAAAAGAAAAGAAGTGATTATTATGTTGGAATAAAAAGATCGTTGTATATTGATGTTATGCAGCTGTTTAGTATATCCTTCTACAAATCCTACAAGAAACAACAAAGAAAATTACCCATGCCTTGCTCATACCCTTAATCCCTAAGCCAACCTGAAAAAATCCTCATTGATATCATTGTCTGGTACTTACGCCTTGTCGAAGTTGTCTTTGTGATTTGTGCAAGCCTATGGTAGCTATTTAGTCGTGTCTGTGCATATATTGAGTGAACTAAACCCTATTCGAGTGAATTGTGTGAATCATTTAAAATATATCCTTCGTGAGGTGTTTTTAGTTATGTGTCAATGCCTTTCTAGCAAAATAATAAATCTGATAATATATCTCCATGATCACAAAACAAATTTAATTTTCTCACCTGATTGCTTGAGGGCAAGGAATAGCTAAGTGTGGAGGTATTTGATAACGCTCTAATTATACATATTTCTTGAGCATTATTCTATATGTTTTATGATCATTTTACGTGAACTTTTGGTACTTAATAGCATAAAATGAATACAGGTTCAATCTTGGATGGTCTGAGCATGAAACACCTAAAAACCTACTATTTCGCCACTTGAAGTGAATAAATAATGAAGTCTTGCATGATTAGCCTTTCATGCAAGCCAAGTGCGCGGGTTTTACAAGAAAGTGCGCCGCACTCACCTCTCTGTCAAGGGAAGTAAAATATATAATATTAAATAAAAGTGCGCCGGTCTTGCAAACTATGTGCGTCGTACTTCCCCTGCATTTATGAAGCTTTGGCGCCAAGAAAATAAGAAAGTGCGCCACGCTCAGAAAGCAAGTGCGCCGTACTTCGCATATCAGATTGCCTATAAATAGAGATCATTTGCAAGCATTTGAACTCTCCACTCTATAACCAATTTCCACAAAGCTAAGTCCGAAGTATTACGTAATCCAGAGCCAAGTTGCAGGGGTGAACGAATCAGAATAAGGGGTGTTAATTACTTGTTGGTGTCGAATTCTTGGTTACTTGTGACACTTGTGTAACCATTTGATCAATCCAATCTGTATGTCTCTTGTTTATCATTTACTCACTTCTGTTATTATGAACTCATTAGCCATGAGAGGCTAAACCTCTTGTGATTGCTTGGATATGTGAATATAATAAAGCGACTTATGATTATGTTTTGATCTCTACCAATTTCAAGTTTATATTGTGAACTATTTCATTTCTAGTCTTATCACGTTTATTTATTGAAACTGGTTGAATATAATATGTTGGGATAGGTCGAAAGAACCAACGTGTTAAACGCAATTCTAGGAACTTGTTTGCGTTACTAGTCTTTGAAAGGAGAAATCCACTTAGAAGAATCAATAATAATCTAGACTTGATATGAAATACTATTTCGAGAGAAATCACTTAATGGGTAGATATGAATCTTGAATTGAACCTACGAATTATGAAATTGCTCTTTTGATAAAAATAGCTTTCTTATAAGTTGTGCTCCTTTATCAAACTGAGATCAAACATAAGCATTGTCACTAGATTATCTATGCTATCCAAGCAACCATTTGTCTTAATATTTGAATTCCTTTTATTCCTATAATTGTTACTTGTCTTCTTTTGCTAATTATTATACTTAATTTGAACGAACTAAGTCCCTGTGGATACGACCTAGTCTTACCTTAATCTAATACTACCAACGGGGGTTATACTTTACCCGTGTGTCTGGTTTATTAAAATCGGTGAAACTAGTATTATAAATTTAAAGCTTTCCTTACACATCACTTAGCCGTGGTAACTGTAACTGTTAGTATAATTCCCAACAGACGCTTATTAATACTAAAGTTTCACTCCTATATGTCGCAAAAAAATTTAAATTTGTTGCTAAAATTACCCTAACAAGTATTTCTCTTAGTTTTATTACACATCTAGTATTAAACAAACAAAAATCAAGTGCAATTGTAATCTCTAAGGAATCTTCATTTACCCCCCCCCCCCCTTACACTTAAGCCGAACATTGTCCCCAATGTTCAATTAAAAGATGTAAAAGTAAAGAAAATGAAAGAATGAAACAAATACTCCCCTGATTCGTTCGGTGTGGATAATGTAGTAACATGGTTAAATCCTCCTCCAAGAAAATGTGAAAACTCTAAGGTTAAAGTAGCGCCAAAAGCTTGGTGTATTGCATGTACATCTTCTTGTCCAATATAACCTGTTAAACTTGAGAAAACAAACAAGATAACCTAGCGTAAAATCGGCGGTAAATTCTACATAAAAGTAAATCCTAGAAAGCAAGTAAAGATATAATGCTTGTGGAATGAATATTTTTTAGATTCCTGGAGTTTAAAAGTTAAAGATTTTACGAAACTTTACAATTCCGGCAGAAAAACAAAACTTGCAAAATTTGCAAAAAATTTATACCTGACGTCGTCAGGTTGTAAAGCCTGACGCCGTCAATTGATCTGACAGAAATTTTATATTTTTGTTTCCGGAAAATTTCTAGAAAAACCTATGCCTTGATTCCTGGAATTCTTGCAAAACATTAATTATGACTCGATACAAGCATTTGACTCAAACAAGTATTAATATGTATGTTAATTTAATATTGTTATTTTTCATGTTTAATTCGTTCTTTAAAAACAAATTTGGATTTCCCTTACACTTATCTTTTTCAAAATACCTTTATATGTAGTTAAGACGAAGTTAAAAACAAAATAAAGCATTTTCACAGTTTAATTCGAAAACCATAAACAATATAAATAAAACATGCATACAGAAGCAAATAAAAACAAATAAACAAACAATCAAACAAATAAAGCTTGGGTTGCCTCCCAAGAAGCGCTTTTCTTTATTAACGAGTCTTGTAGCTAGACTCAAAGTCACGCTCTATCCTATGTAAGTGAGTTCCTCATCGAGGAAATCTTTAGGATTGAATTTAGTTTGAAGCTTTCTACTGGTGCGCTCAGTACGGTATGTCCTTTCAAACTTCTCTCCATCCAGGTCATATAATGTCATTTTTATGTGCCATGACCCATCTCCTTCTTTAGGTGGTTTATTCCAATTCCATTTGTGTTCATCATTCTCACTTTTCCACCTATTCATTCCTAGGTTAATTGGCAAAACTCCTAGGAAGTCAATCATCTTCCTAAAAACTAGAGGATCTTCAAATGGGTCCAATTCAGTGTCCATAGCCAAGAGTTGTTCTACCCTATGAAGTCTCTATTAACCCAAGGTCCGTACCTAGAGGGTCTCCTATTTATATCTACCCAATGAGGTATTGGTTCCTCCTCATTATCGTAGCTATGCTTCTTAACATCGTAGACCGACCAAGTTTCTCCTTCTCCTACCGCTATCTTAGATTCCTTACAATCAATCATAGCACTAGCGGTCGCTAAAAATCCTCTTCCCACTAACAATGGGCATGTAGTATCACTAACCATATCTAGTACATAAAAGTCCGCTAAAATAGTTAATCTTCCTATGTGAACTACTACATCCTTAATCATTCCAACCGGGTGGGCCACGTTTCCATCCTCTAGACCAATTATTACTTTCGTCTCCCCTAACTTTCCTAGCTTAAGAGTGGTGTAAAGAGACAAAGGAATCTAGTTAAGGCTTGATCCAAGATCGGCTAGTGTATCGAAAGCTTTGGAGTTCCCTATCTTACAAAGTAAAACAAATATGCCCAGATCATCTAATTTCTTAGGTAATTTGTTTTGAACGAAAGCAGTCCCATTTTTACCCAACTTAAGTTTCTCTTCATATTTTTCCAAAAGGGCATTGTAGTAAGGAGCACGGGCTAAGACATCAATGACGGGGCGCTCAAGGTGAAGTTCCTTGAATTCATCGTCAAGGTCTTGTGTAGGAGGTGTTTCAACTATGTTAT
Source organism: Artemisia annua (assembly GCA_014162995.1). Classification (NCBI taxonomy): domain Eukaryota; kingdom Viridiplantae; phylum Streptophyta; class Magnoliopsida; order Asterales; family Asteraceae; genus Artemisia; species Artemisia annua. The sequence continues at coordinate 18,375 of LBNU01018746.1, forward strand.
TGACCGATTTAGTGTTAGATGTCTTACTTATGTGGTCTTTTTGAAGAATTTAGGTTTGCTTGGAACACGTGCTCATGGAGTTGACTGAATAATATTGTGGACAAGAACTGGGGGATGAAACTGATGAGATTGCGTTAACGTTTAGTTTCGGGTTCTTGACCGTGTAGGTTCCCGGTCATTGAGAACTTTCAACAAGGTGTCAATCTTATTTGTCATCTTGCTTTGTTTTTTTTTTTGAAATCGGCTTCGAACTTAACTATACGAGCTTCTTGAGATGCCATATAATTGGACATCAATCCTTCAAAATTATTGGTACTACCATAGTTGTTAGAAGGATTGTTGTTNGATCATCTAATTTCTTAGGTAATTTGTTTTGAACGAAAGCAGTCCCATTTTTACCCAACTTAAGTTTCTCTTCATATTTTTCCAAAAGGGCATTGTAGTAAGGAGCACGGGCTAAGACATCAATGACGGGGCGCTCAAGGTGAAGTTCCTTGAATTCATCGTCAAGGTCTTGTGTAGGAGGTGTTTCAACTATGTTATTGACCGATTTAGTGTTAGATGTCTTACTTATGTGGTCTTTTTGAAGAATTTAGGTTTGCTTGGAACACGTGCTCATGGAGTTGACTGAATAATATTGTGGACAAGAACTGGGGGATGAAACTGATGAGATTGCGTTAACGTTTAGTTTCGGGTTCTTGACCGTGTAGGTTCCCGGTCATTGAGAACTTTCAACAAGGTGTCAATCTTATTTGTCATCTTGCTTTGTTTTTTTTTTTGAAATCGGCTTCGAACTTAACTATACGAGCTTCTTGAGATGCCATATAATTGGACATCAATCCTTCAAAATTATTGGTACTACCATAGTTGTTAGAAGGATTGTTGTTGAAAGTACGGTTTAAGGATGAACCGTTTGATTGAAAACGATTAGGTGGATTGGAGGAATTGTTTTGGGGCGTGTTTTGTTTTTGTTTCCACCTAAAGTTTGGGTGATTTTTCCAAGAGGGGTTGTATGGATCACCGTAAGGGTTTGGCTCGGGTTTGAAAGTGTACCACTTGTCTCCCACTCCGTCGGTACGCGAAGATGCGTAGTCTGCAAAAGACTGTTCGGGGAGTTCCATGGAATCACGAGTGTCGTAGGGACCACTACAATATTCACATGAAGAAGTGATTTGTTCACTTCGTTGGAAGGTTTAGGAGCTTCATAGGATTTCATGAGAAACCTGACATGGTCTTCAAGTTCCATGATCCTACGGTCAGGAGTGCTTGAATTATTCGAAGGCAAAGATATTGCCTTGACCGTTTTGTTCAAATCACGGGGGTCATTCCAACTTTCGTTGTCATAGAGAGCAAGATCTTCTATGAGTTCCCATGATTCTTCCGCACTTCGATCACGTAGCTTACCACCGGCCGCTTGGTCAATGGTTTGCCTTGTGGAAAGATTGATGTGGTCATAGAAGAGTTGGACTTGGAGCCAAAGATCTATGCCGTGATGAGGGACTTTTTGAAGTAAGTCCTTGAAACGAGTCCATGCTTCATAAAGGGTTTCGCCTTGACGTTGTTGGAACATCAAGATGTCATTCCTTAACTTGGTGGTTCTTCCCGGTGGGAAAATTTGAGCAAGGAAACGAGAGGTGAGATCNTTCTTTCGATCTGTACGTTTGATCTGCCTTATCGCCGTACGTTTTGATGTGTTTGGATCTTCGGAACGAAGTCCATGGAATGCACATCCGCTTTGCACCAACCGGATGGTGTCAGATCGCAGGGGAGACACATTGGCTCCTTGAGTGAGCTTAATGGTGTTTCGATAGCCTTGGTGGCTAGGACGGGAGTATTCTCCTAAGGTGCGTGCTCTAGGAGGTTGGTTTGGTTGTGGTGGGTTTTGTTGTGGTGGGTTGGCGGGATCAAAGATATTACCACCTTCCATGATGTCGGATGGTAATGGTTACGAACAAAGGAACAAAGAAAAAGATAGACTAAAGAAATCCTATAAAATAAAATAAAAATCTCACTAGAAAGGAATCTAGTGAGTAGACCTAATAAAAATAAATTTCAACCTAAGCAATAACTATTCCCCGGCAGCGGCGCCAAAAACTTGATGCGTGGTTTTGCAACCTTGCAAAACGTTTTACTTCTCAAGGGATCTTGAGAAGCTTGCAATCTCCACCAGGCAGTGTACCTGACCGATGTAGTATAATGAGTGGCAAGTACCGGGGGATTTGTCGTTCTCTCGGGGAATAGAGTCGTTAGGATTGAAACTAATCTAACTAGGTCTAGAGGTGAGGGATGATTCTTTTTTTATTTTTATATGTTTTATGGAAATCAAGTAAAATATCTCAGGTATTGGAAGAGTAGGTGGAATTAGTTGCTAGCCAACTAACCCAAATAACTACTTATGCAATAAAAATAAAATAACAAGAAAATAAATTGTGGGAACTTCTTATATGGAGAAAACGTGTTTACTTAGATTTCCTTACTCCTTAGTTATCTTTTATTGATTAATTGGTTTGTCACAATTGCGTGGATGAAGGGTTGCATTCCTTAATACCATTCGTGGGGCCGTGTACGATCTTCCCCAACTCTATAAGCTTCTATCTCTTCCTATGACGACACGTTTAGTATCCTATCATGGCCTCATTAATAGTCACTTATCCATTTAATACAACCAATAAAACCGTAGTACACATCTGATTACGTTTCTTAAGACGTTCAAGCAAGTTACTGTATAGGAGATTAGCCAGTTTTCTTAAGCCTAACGCTAAAATCAATCACCCACAACAATTAATGACAAACCAACAACCAATAATCAATAACTAAGTTTCATTAGATCTAAGCAAACACAAATAAACCTAGGGTAGCATGTTAAAAGAAAGAAAAGCATACAAGATAATCAAACAACACATAGACATACTGAATGATTAAAGGATAACTTATCTTCAATTAGACATGGAAGAAAGTAGGGGTTTGAAACCCTTACAAAAGCTGTAAATTCGTGCTAGGGTTTGTGCCACAAGTTCTCTCCAAAAAGGTTCTGTTAGGTCACCATTATGTGAATACACAAGATATACAATGATAGAAAAGAGATAAGAAGATAGATTGGATGATTACTTCAATATGAAATATGAAAGTGCAAGAGTTTCTTTAAGATAATGAAATAACCAACAAATATTCAAGTTACACAAGCATAGTATTTATAGGCAAGGAGCTAGGGCAACACTCCCTCCCCTTCCCTTATCCATACGTTGGGCTTCCAAGGCCTTTTGGGCTTTATGAGCCTTTATACATAACATTAACTAAATGAAATAAATAAATAAGCAACCTAATGTTATTACAAATGACCGAGACTTGATATAACTGTGAAACGTGTTCCTAACAATCTCCCCCTAAGGGTCGGTCATCAAGGTTATCAAGGCTGCTCGACGTCTTCATCTTTGTCTTTGAACTTTGACTTTCACGGCTTTAGACGTCTTCAAAAATCTTAAGATAAATGATTCATCGTTCTTTGTTCTTTGTTCTTGTTGATGTGGTATTGATCAAGTGATGTAGTAATCTGCCTTTCGTCATTTCTTTGTCTCCAGTTGTTTTCCGCCTTTCTAGCATGCTCATACATCTTTGACATTGTGTTATCTTAGTTCTGTATCTCTCATTTCATTGTTGTAGCTTCTTTGTGATGATGAGGAATCTTTCTTTGAACTTTGTTTTGCTTTTGATCTTTATCATTCAACTTTGTAGATTCTTTCACATGACGTGGAATCTTTCTCTTACTTTTTATGTGCATCGATCTTTGGTGAGAACTTTCTTTGACTTTGAAATGTAAGTATGAGCATGCGGAATCTGATGTTGTGGTGATGGAAATGATGGTGTAAGGTTAGCTGCATGAAAACGGTTAGTAATAAACATCCGGTACTTACAGGTTCGGAATTAGAGATTGTTAACAGCATAGTATGAAAACTCTCTCTAACCCTTACCAAGGCCGTTCCCAAATCGGATACCCCTGAAAGAGCTTACAAGATCTACCGAAGTAGGTCAACGATTGGGTGAGTCGCTGGAGATCACCCCATGACTGTAGACCGTTTGGAATCACCGCAAACACTAAGCGTAATCCATACGGAATAACCGAAGTGACCTGCTATCAGGGCTATTTGATGTTGACCCTGGCAGGATTTCCGTTCAATCATTGAGAAGTACATAAGTAAATTCTCTCATAAACGTTCTCGACAGATTGCTGAGATCTGCGTAGGACTCGATAATTTACTCCTAGTGTTCATTGATGTAGAATCACTAGTGTAGAAATATTAAGTGTTCCTAAAAGATCTTTGATGTGTCTCGGGGCTCTAGACTCGATAAGTGCACATTTAGTCGTCGGATACCGGAGCGGCGTCTCCTGTTTCAATATCAACATGGCTCGTAATAAGCGGTCGATAGATTATGCATGGTTCCCCGTGAGAATGAAACAAGCTCTTTTGAGAGAACTTGAGTGGTTTAGAAGGTTAGGTGCATTGCGTCACTGGGTCCATGACGACTTTGTCTTCAATACCGGTGTCGCCTTAGCAACAACCAGTAGTATATGAATTGAACCCGGTGTCTGCCTTAAGGTTGAACAACTGGAGGGCTATTTCTTTTCACCCTTTTCTTTACTTTTCTTTTTAATTCTTGAACCCCTTCTTTCTCCTTTCATTCTTTTCTCCTTTTTTCATATCATACCTAAGGACTTCTAGTTACTACCTATTGGTGTTTTCCATGGGTAGATCCCTCTGGCTCTGGCGGATCATAGGACGGTTATTCCTAACCTTAATCACCTTATAACTTCATGACTATCCTATTGTTGCCATTAAACCAAATGTTTGAAAAATCTCTCAAAGTGTTTGTGATTATGAAACATATTTTGTTAATGCTTTGAGAGTTTTGATTACTTTTGAAGGACTCCCCCTTCACATGTGCTCGTGAATGTTTCTAGAAATTTGCACATGCGGGAGGAGTTAACACTTTTTGAATTGATCCGCTCTTGATAGACATATACCCGAGGGACACGTTTACATTGCTTAGTTAAAGGGATCCATTATCAGCTTTTAGGTGATAACTAGCATTAATAACTAACTTGAAGTTGTTAACATTCCTAAATCAGGAAGTTAGACCCGTCAAAGTACACATCTAAGAAGAGCTTCTCGAAACGGTACTTTCTACTTGGATAAATCTTTTCGAATACTAACATTTGTGTTTCGTCAATTCATGGGTTAATTCTGAGTAGATCTTGCACGAGATACAACTTTTGCCACCATATTTTAATCACTTTTTCATTTTCTCCCCCTCAAAAATTGCATATTAAATGTTGTTTTTGTTAAACTTTTTGATTAAAATATGCTTTTTGAGTCTCATGGGGAGAATCCAACAAGAACTTTTTGGCTCAAGAACGATGTTTTTGTCAAGTACTCCGCCTCAACAAGTGAATGCTTATTGAGGTGAAATACTTGTCTTTTGAGCAAAGTTTTAAGAAAACTCAAGATTTGATTAACTATACTCAAAAGTAAGAAGCTTTCGCTCCTTATTTGAGGATTGAGGCACTGAAGCGTACCTCAGAGTCCTTTAAGTACAGAGTGCGGGTTGTACACTGTTATGTGTGCACAAGCCAAAGTAATCACAAATCAATCAATATATATAAACAATATTGAAATTTAGGTACCCGAGAAATCTAGTTATGATTCATCACCAGTTATTGCATCAAAGTCTGTGAATTGTGGGTCAGGTCGTTGGAAGGTTTTGACCGGAAATGATGGTCTGGCACCAATGTAACATTAGACTTCCACCTAGGAGCTTCACCTTTATTCAAGTTTTTCTTGTCATCTTGCAACCTTTTGACTAACCCTTCTCGAACTGTTTTTAGCGTTGCATCATAGAATTTGTGAATCTCATCGAACCTCATGTATCTAAGCTCCCTCCGTTGATTAAGGTAGGTGAATCCAAATGACGGTTGTTGAATGAACATATACTATGATGTTTCTTCAATTCCAGGAAATGAGAGTTGTGGTTTAGTCAGATTGATCTTCTGTTGATAACTTTCAATGCCTAGCTGAAGATCTTCCACTCTTTCTTGAACTATTAATCGTCTTATGTAGAGAAGTAGAGACGAGATGAAGTTGTACTGCATGTCAGTTGGAAATCGTCGAATTCTTCCTTGAACCTTTTCCAAATACATGTCTTCAATGTCATTTAGATACAAGTCGGGAAAATCTGCTTCAGAAAATTTGTACTCTTTTTCATCTTGTCTCTTGATGACAATCTCTCTCATGAAAGCATAGTGGAACCTTTTAGACTCATGAATTTCCATAATAGCAATGATTCTTGATTTATGCTTCACGTTTTCCACTGACTTCAAATCCAGTCTGTGAGTGTACCCCAATCGACGACGTTCAGACCAGTGCTGAATTCCTAGTAGAGCTTCTCTGTCGTAGGCAATTATGGAGTTGCTGAAGATAGGCACCGACTCTTCAATTGCAGGTATTTCGTACCTAGCAGCAGGGACTGACATTGTCAAGGAAGAAGCATATCTCTCTTTTGATGTCTCGTGAGCAAGTTGAAGGTATCGAAGATCTTTGTTGAAGAAGAATCTGTAAGGTATTTTAGGCTTTTCAGGAAATCCTTGCAATGGTAACGGTTTGGTCCAGTCGGTGAAGTACGGTTTGTTAAGTTTTCCAGAGTGAATGTCGAAGTTAGCTTCTGGATTGAGCCAGTCGAACTTGCCAGACATTGCACTTGCAATGTTCTCCATGTGATATTTGTGTTCAACCTTGTTTCCAGATCTTGATTTGAGGAAGTTAAACGCATCACGATTGATTCTTCTCAATTCTGCTTTTGTTAACTTTTCAATCTGAAGACCAGCCATTATACTTTGAGTGTATTGCAAGGTGTTTCCTGGAAGGGTTTCTTCGTCTTCAAGAGGAGGTTATGTTTTGATCATTTCAGTCAACCAATCACCCTCAGGTGTGTCATCATTGTCGATCCAGGAGATTCGCTTGTGCTTCCATGACTTCTTTGACTTTTTGGCTTTGCCCTTGTCAAGAGTTTTTGAGGGTGATGATGGTCTGGGTCTTGAGTCAGGGATTGTAGATGCAGGAATGGTTCTAGAAGGTTGTTCCTGATAATCATCTTCAAGGTGCATGAAATGTTCTTCCTCATCTCTTGGACACGATCCAGAAGCCGAGGTGTGTGTGACTGGAGTTGCAGAAGTCTTTACTGGTGGTTGTTGTGAAGATGATGGACCGGTTGTAGACTTTTGTTTCTTGCTTTGTGAGTTGGGATCCGGTTCATCATCTTTTCTTGGCCTTTTGAGAGATCCAGCAGCATCTTTGCACGTTTCTTTTGACAAGTTAGTTGAAATGGCATCCACAAGAGCGATTTCTTCAGGTGTCTAAAGTGTCTTGTAGGCTATCTTGTCATAGAGTTGAGCTAGTAATTCATCAACAGAAAGTTCTTTTGCAGTTGGAGTTGTCTTTGGATCTTTAGCTTGATGAAGAGTGAATGGTGTAGTGGAGTTGGTGATCTAATCTATTGTTTCTACAAGTTAAACCTTCGTCAAGATTTTAGTTCATAAAAACAAGTTTTAAGTGTAAACCAATCAATTCAAGATCTATCCAAGGTTCATAAGGTATGGTTCCCTTAAACACAAGAATAAACTCTTATTATAAATCAAATACTCTTAGAAAATGGTCATTACAAAAGGTATCCTATTCATAGACAAAAAGGTTACAATTGTTTATAAAATCTAAACTTTCGTCCAACTAGAGTTTTACAAACAATCCGATTCGATGTTATAAAAGCACTCTTATTACAATCATACTTCTTGTTTCTTTGTTGAGTTAAGAATAATTATGGTGAAAAACAATCGTTCATAGACAAATGATTATAACTAGTTGAGTAATACCAAATCTTTCGACCCTTGAAAATATTATCAATCAGTTAACCTTAACTTAACAAATGTCACGATGAAACTCAAGGTAAAATTGGTTCTTAGGATTGACTTGAAATTGAATTAAAACATGTTATCACAATCACCACATCACTAGGCATAAAACATCATCAAAACAAGTGTAATAAAGTTACTAGCTACTCATGGAAAACATGTAAACAAACTCAGAATATTTAACATTAGAATTCATAGTTGTAAGTATTACAATGCTTTGAAATTGATAACAAATGACAAGGTATGGATAACCTAAGTATTGGTGATGGTACTTTGAGATTTTGGCCTCCAAATGTTGCTTCCTTGGTTCTCCAAATGCTACTGGTTCTTTCTGCATGAATTTGCCTTCTTGAGAGCTTTGTGATGATAATAATTGAGAGTAGTAATGAGAGTAAATGTCTCCTTGAATTGTTGTTATGAATTGTGTCCTCTAGAAGTCCTTTTAGGCTTATCAAATACTCCTAGCAATCAATAGGGACATAAATGCCAGAGCTTGGACAACAAGACACTAAGAAGAGCCTAGAACTTTAAGACAAAAGGCCAAGATTCGTGTACAAAAAGTTTTATTCCTTTGCAGAACTTCCATCCGAATCGGTTGCGGGCTGCTACCGATCGGATGGAGGTGGTCTTTATGGCCAACCGATCGGCTGGTCACCAACCGATCGGCTGGTGATCTCTGAATGGTTTTGGATTTTTAACTTCGTTGTGTATTTCTTCATGCACTATCCACACTTGGTTAACTCTGAACTTGGAACTTTGAAGTGACCAAACTTAGGTTTCTCCTTATGAATTACTTCACAAATTGGACTTTGAACTTGGGAATCTTCGTGTAATCGCATGTGCTCCATTTTCTTCACTTTTTCCTCGTTTTTCCTACATTTGGCTACATATGCTACAAAAACATACTTTGATACGATCCGAGGTGTGTGTGACTGGAGTTGCAGAAGTCTTTGCTGGGGGTTGTTGTGAAGATGATGGACTGGTTGTAGACTTTTGTTTCTTGCTTTCTGAGTTGGGATCAGGTTCATCATCTTTTCTTGGCCTTTTGAGAGATCCAGCAGCATCTTTGCACGTTTCTTTTGACAAGTTAGTTGAAATGGCATCCACAAGAGCGATTTCTTCAGGTGTCTGAAGTGTCTTGTAGGCTATCTTGTCATAGAGTTGAGCTAGTAATTCATCAATAGAAAGTTCTTTTGCAGTTGGAGTTGTCTTTGGATCTTTAGCTTGATGAAGAGTGAATGGTGTAGTGGAAAGCATTTTTCTCACCACACTTCCAATTCTGTGGTCCAAGTTGTCTTTTATTGGTTCAATGATTCTTACCACTTCAGAGGTGGTGATTGCAGCTAGATTGTTGGCGAGGTAATCATTGGTGCATGCTTTAATCAAGTCTTCCATATCTGCCGTCATGAACTTATCAACCTGTTTCTTTGTTCCCTGAAAGTCTTCAACTTGTTGAGCTAAGTTTGTGACCATGGTTGTTAACGTTGGCACTTAGTCCTGAAGATCTCAAACATTAGACTGTTTTCCTTTCTTTTTGCGGGCTTCTTTCACGGCTTTCTTGATCAGTTGAGATGCTTTGGTTGGTGGTGGATTAATGGGTTTCTTGATTGATTTGAATTTTGATGTTGACATAGAAGGTGGTGTAGATGAGTGGTGTGATGATGATGCTGAAGAAGATTCTTTGTCAGAAGAAGAAGCCGGAGGAGTGGGATCCTTTGGAGGAGTGTCCTCTGGAAGTGGAGGATCCCTTGGAGGTGTTTTCTTAGGAGGTGACGGAGGTTGTTGAAGTGAATGCGAAGGTGACTGAAGATATAAGTCAGTATCGAACGGTTGTTCTTGTTCGGTGGCTTCTTCAGTTGGTTGCTCTTGTGGGTGTTCACTTGCTTGTGGCTCTTTGTCTTGTGTCTCCAGGAGCAATCTTTCTTCGTCTTCACGTTCTTTCCTCTTAAGTTCGTCGTCTCTTTCCACCTGTGCTGCATAATCAGGAGTAATGATAGAATTAAACTCCTGATCAGAAGTCTCTCGATTAGCAATATTCTCCTCAATGGTACTAGCTTCCTTCATTATTAGGTTGCCATCATCATTATATTCTTCTTCATTAACAGAGTCAAGATGGGTGCTGCTTGTACCTCCTTCACTCCCGGGTTGATTAACCGGACCGGAAGAAGGTTGAGGATAATGTTTGCTGAGAAATGTTGCTCCTGCCAGTTCTCTTTTGTGTTTCTTTTCTTCATCACGAGTGTCAACGATAATACTTTTCAATCTTCGTTTATCAACAAGCTGCGGAATGACCGGTTCATCTTCTTCATCATCATTTGCTCCTGCACTTGGTTCAGTGATTGTAATTCCTCGTCTTTTCCTTTCATCCTTTTGTAGAGTACCCATGCTTATTTTCTTAGCCAATTCAAGTTCAGGAAAGTCCTCTTCATCTACTATTTCACTTCTTTTATAATCTTCTTCATCAGTTTCAGTATCAAATTCTGACTCACTTTCTGAAGGTGATGGTGTGGGTTCATCTTTGAGAGTGGTTTTAGAAGTGATCTTCTTCTTAGGTCTTGGTGCAGGCTTTGGTTTGGGCGACTGCTTGTATTGTTGTAAAGTTGTAGTACTGCTTGTGCTGCCAGTCTTCCCACCTCTTTTACTGCGAGTCTGCTTCTTGACGTGTGGTTCATCATCATCTTCTATGAATCCCACTTTACCTGCTTGATAATCTTTATCATAAAGTTCATAACTCTTGGTTTTCCTGATCTTGTCATCTAGGAAGTAGTCAGGAATCCTCTTTCCTTGTTGCTTCGTGGAGAACTTGGTCATTTTGACAAAAGCAATCTTGAAGTCTTTGTTGAAGATGTCTTTTGGTTCATTACGGTCATGAAGTCTTTTGTTGTAATCAGGTTGATCTTTACAAAAGTGCTCGATGAGTATCTTTGTGAATATAACAAACGGGATCACCATCCTTTCTCGATCAGATTGGATATGGTAGATCATGTCATTCATTATTGATCTTGCAAAGTTAATCGGTAGCATGCTGACCGTTCCCCAAAACACTTGTAGATGCTTAAGTCTAGGATGTTTATGACCACTTTTTCTTCCAGATATTGAACGTACGACTAACATGTAGAAAGCTATCCATGGTTGAGGCATGTAGTTCACATTGAACCTTGAAAGCTTGATCAGTGGTAAGTCATCTTGAACATTATACCCTAGATCAATGAGGTAATCCAGGATCTCCAGTTCAGATAACATTGGAGCATATTCAGTATTAGGTCTGGGAAGCATAAGAACTATGCGAAGGACTTCCAGATCCACAGTGTAGACTTTTCGGTTCAAAGTGACAGTAAATGATTCATCATCCAAGTTAACTTGTGCAGTGTGCCAGAACTGGTGAAGATAGAAGATCGGAACTGATGTAGATTTTGTGAGCATAGACTTGCAAGGATGATCCAGAAGTATATCTTTGACAATTTTGCACGAGTCTTCGGGAATTTTCAGCTTGCTTAAGTCAACTCGAGCATTGGTTTTGCCAACAATGATGTTGTAATCAGTCGGGACAATGTCTTGGAGTGTGAGCAATGGTAGGGTTTGTTCAGGGACATTCACATTCTGTTCAGCCATTGTTATCTGTAAAGGCATTATACTGAAACCAAACATCCAGAATTGTTACGTGTTAGCACATTTGCCAAGTTTGATTAACAGATAAACACCTTTAACATTTAGCAATGATAGTCCCATTAATTAACATATGTGAATGTGTTATATTATGAGTTCATGAATAAATGAGCTAAGTGTATAAATGACATTAACCATAATGCATCACATAATGTTCCGTCTTAGTCATCCAAATGTATATATTCTCAACACAAAGTTTGATTATTACAACTCATTTTAAACTAGATGACAACATAGAGCACAAATACAACATTTTCGAAATTGTGTCACATAAGAATTTTTGAAACTTTGTACATTAAAAATTTTCGAAAATTTTCTTTGACTAAAATTCTCGATAAATTTCTCAAAGAGAAAGTTCTCGATAATTTATCAAAGAAAAAATTCTCAATAATTTTCTTAAAGTAAAAATTCTCGAAAATTTTCTTTAACAAAAATTTTCGATAATTTCTTCATGGAAGAATCTCGATAAATTTGTTAATTAAAATTTTCGATAAATTTAACTTTTCAAAAATTCTCGATAATTTCAAAATTCTCGATAATTTTGCACAGTTTCCAAATTCTTATACAAGAATTTCGAAATCTTTGTTGACATACGTTTTCTTGCAAGCTTGTGTTTCCAAAGGTTATACCTGATATGTTTATTGTAAAACAAGAATTAGAACACATTCATGCATAAAACACAAGAAATCTACAAGTATGAAGATTCAAGATTATCGAAAATCACAAGTTGGTGTTGTAATGACGCATTTTTAAGTGATATCTATCAATTAACACTCATATAAGCATAACCTAACCATTTAATTGATCTCATGAACACATAACGAGAAAAACCCAAATCGAACATAAAACCCTAGAATTCGAGCATCATGCAAACAAGTAATGTGATATAATTAAAGTATACTAACATGATCCTAACACTCTAAGCATGAAATCCCAGCAATAAAATCAAATAAAACATCACAGAATGAAGAACACCCAATTTCGACATAAACCCTAGAAATCGAAAACCATTCAAACGTGTATCTAGTTATGATTACTTGTTATGGACATGTTAAGAACATTCAAATGAACAAAAGCCCTCAAGAAAATCAAACTAACAAACTTGAATTACACATTTCTGAAAATTGCGAAAACCCTAGTACTATAAATCGAGATTCTGTAAAATCTAGCCGTTAAAATCCTAATTAAATGGTGGATATATCTGGTGCACGTGTCTCAAAGGAATCATCAAACAACGGAGCAAACAAGGTTTCCAACTCTCTGCGGGTTAGTGACAATGGTTCAGCTGAAGAATCTGGAAAGTTAAGACGGTTGGTAGTAGGTCCTAAGTTGTTGTGCTCAGAAGCCATATATGTGAGCTCATCGAAATTAGCATGAATAGTCTCCTGAATTTCCCTAGTGCGACATTGTAGATTCGAAAACCTTTTGAGTTCTCACAATATCCAATGAAGATACCTATGTCTGCTTTTGCTTTGAGTTTTCCATGATCATCACGATCATTATTTGGGTAGCAGAGAGCTCCAAATACATGAAAGTGTTGAATGTTTGGCTTGCGTTTGTGAAAAATTTCATAAGGTGTTTGTTTGTGGCGTTTATTGATCATACAATGATTTTGGGTGTAACATGCAGTTGATACGGCTTCGGCCCATAGATAATCTGGTAATTGAGCATTGATAAGCATCGTTCTTGCGGCTTCCACTAACGTTCTGTTGCGTCTTTTGACAACTCCAATCTGTTCTAATCCGTGCAATCGATGTTTGATGTACAATTCCCACTTTCTCAAAATAATTGCGAAGAGTCTGATTCTTGAATTTTGTTCCATTATCCGTCCTTACAATTCTGACTGTGTTACGGAGTTGAACCTGAATTTTAGTGAGAAAGGTGACTATCATTGAAGGAGCTTGATCTTTTCTTTGAAGAAAGTAGACCCAAGTCCATTTGGAGAAGTCATCAACGATTACAAGAATGTAACGTTTCCCATTGATTGTTTGTACGCGCATTGGGCCACACAAATCCATATGAATAAGTTAAAGAACATGATCAGTACTTGATTCAGTTTTTGAACTAAAGTGTGCACGTTTGCTATTTCCTTGTTCACAAGCGGGACATAAGTGATCTTTTGCCTATCTAAATCTTGGAAGACCGTCAACTAGTTTATGGCGAGCAAGATCAGTCATAGTTTTGAAGTTAAGATGAGACATTCGTTTGTGCAATAACCACGATTTTTTCGATTCAGCTTTGGAAAGTAGACATATGGGAGAAGAAGCAATCATGTCTGACATTGAGATGGTATAAAGACTGTTTCCACGTGTGCCTGACATAAGATCATTTCCTTGTAAATCACGAACGAAGCAAGTTTTCTCCCTAAATGCAACTACCAAATCCCCATCACAGAATTGACCGACTGAGAAAAGATTGTGACCGAGGCCTTCGACATAATACACACGACTAATTTCGATGTTCCCACTGACATAGTCCCCATATCCCATGATAGCAGCGAAATGATCATTCCCGAATCTGACAGTACCGATGAACTTTGAGACAAAGTTTCTTAACAGTTTGAGATTGCCTGTCATGTGTCGGGTGCATCCGCTATCAACAATCCAAAGAACAATTTGAACCACCTGTATCACACAAAGGAGACGACGATGGAACAATGGTAAGGGTGGAACCCAAAGAAGTAGTGGGTTCCATTGGGTTAGAAGCACACATATTAACAATTTTAGGTATCCATATAAAGTTATGTGTGCGTTGTAACCAACGTTGTCAATTCCAACTAGTCCGTGCTTTCTTCTTAGTGAATTCGCTAAGTGATGGCATATTCCTAGAAGTATTGTTCGGAACTATAGGGGTGACTACATTATTCTTAGAAACTACACTTGGCTTAATTCCTAGCACAGATTTAGAAGCATTAGTGGGTCTAGATTTACTGCCAGATGTACGTTTCTTATGATGAGATAAAGAGAGTTCACTACACATTTAGCATGATCACCAGATAACATACTTTTACGACAAAACACACATGAAGCATTAACATTCAAAACATTTAAAGCATTTAAAGGTTCATCATTCGTTACACAACGATTACGATTACAATTTGCCAAATCAAAATCTAAATTAGGTGCAACATGAGTTTTATTTAAAGTCCTAAGTTGTTCTTCTACTTCAGGGGCTTCTAGTTTAGCTCTTCTACGTTCCAAGATCCTATTCTTCCATTTGTTTTTCTTACGCGTGGATCTGCTAACGTTAGTAGTGGTAACTATTCCTGTAGAAGTGGAAGGATCCAAATTAGAATTCTGATTGTGTGCCTGCATAGTAGTTATATCCATTTTGTACATTCCTGGTGCAACTACATTTGTGTTCACAAACTTTCCTTTTTCAAGTACTTTGATTTTCTCTTTTAACTCAATGATGATGTGCTGCTTATCTTGGATTTCACTGTGAAGCTTGTTATTTGATTGAAAGTAGTTATTTCGACTTTGTTGCCAATAAGCAGTTTCTTTTTGTAATTCCGCAATATCCTTTTCATATTTTGAAATTTGACTTTTTGGCTCCACAGTTTCATTATGAAAGGATATTGAAGATTTAAGACTTTGCAATTGCAATTCGAAATCAATACTTTGATTTTGACGCCATTCAAGCTTTTTGTTAAGTTGAAAAATCTCTTTTGAAAGTTTATTTTGCACATCATCATTGTGTTTCACAAGTTTCTCATTTTCATTCTTTAAAATCTCAACTTGTTTATTTACAATTCAATATCATCAGAGTGATCATCAACAATCATAGAAGTACCAGATTCATAAAGAGAATTCATAATCACAGATATTATATCAGCATTGAGAACATTTTCCAAGAGTCGATCTATTGCATTTTGTAAAACTTTGTTTCTACTTTGATGCTTTGAAATCGATTGTTCAGTTGCTTAAAAAACGTTCAGCATGGATTTTACTTCTCTTTGAAGTTCCTATTCCCAGCGGGTAGCACAAAGACGCAACTGTTGAACGTGTGGTACAAATTGTTTTTGAAACACTTCCCTCTTTTCTTTCGCAAGAGGAGAAAGAAAATTGGAAACTGTTATTTCAGAATTTCGTTCAATTTCTTGTTCCAAAAATTGAATTTCTTCCATAAACGTGTCAAAGTACCGAAGTATATTAGATTCAGTTAACTTGCGAATTTGATGTTCTAAATCATGTTCATTTTGAAAAGTTACTTCAAGACTTTTTTCCTGATTTTCTTTTGTTTCAAAATTTTTGAGTTGTATTTTACAGCACTCAAGATCCCTTGTTAATAATGCATTTCTTTCTTTTAATCTAGCATTAAGCTCTTGATATTTAACGTTCTGGGATTGACAAGTCATGAGTAAGGTCTTAAGTTCTGAATCTGGATCAGTCATAGGTTCTTGCTGTTCAATTTGATCATTGTTATCGTTATCAATTGAAACAATTGAATCATCGAATGTGATCACTGGGTTAATTTGATCATAGTCGTCAAATATAACCACTATGTTCATTTGATCATTCTCTTGTGTAGATAACAATGAGTCATTTTGAACAACTTGTTCCTTATCTGATGCAGATGCATATGGGGAAGCAATTTCATGTATCAGGCAGGTGTTAAGATCGAATACCTGAGATAGACCATCAGTGTCATACACTGGGCCTGAATCACTTACGTTAGGTTGCATGAAACTTTGCAAACCAGCATGGAGATCACCCCCTTCTTCAGTGTCATCCGTATGTGCCATTAATGCCATGCTTGGTTTGAAATTATCTTCTGCATCAACATCAGTAGCATCCATTGTTTTTAAGCATTCAGAAGTTGAAGTCATAACGCCTTCGCCTTTCTCAGTAGATACTTGTCCAAGCTTCACAAGATTTTGTAGAAGAGATTGCATATGGGCATGTAGTGTAACAGGAGGGTATTGTGGAATAAAAATAGGCTCAGGTGCATTAGGAGGATTGAAGAAGAGACCATTTGAGGTGTAAATTAATGATCCATGGTCAACAGCTGGAGATAGTGGAGCAGGGAGAATGGTATTCAGTGGATGCATGCTTAAACAAGATTCAATAATTTGTTTCATTCTGATGTGATGAAGTTCTTCTGTTTGATGCATAGTTTCGAGATATTTCCACATTTCATGAGCACTGGCTTGAAAGTCCATATTCATGTTAGTTGAATTAGGAAGTCGTAATGTGATGAACCATGCAGCTTGTTGGTCAGCATCATACTGAGCAAGTTCAGAAGCATTCAAATCTTCATCAGTTTGTATTCTTATAATCCATGTTGAGTCAGCAAGAAATTTCATTTTGTATGGACCATCTTGAATGGATTTAAGTATGAGATCTGCATGAGGACGATATGTGAGCCATTGTAGAAATCTCCATTTCCAATCAGTGTAGGTTCCTGGTAGCAACATGGGAGGCCTTGATTCATTGCCAAAGAGAAGAACATGACGAATGAGGGAGCTTTGACTTTGTTGTTGATGATACAGTTGTGATTGATGATACGGTTGTTGATGTTGAAAGTTGTAGTACGGAGGTTGAGAAATGATTGTAATCTTGTGTAAAAAATGGATCTTGTAGAAGGTATAGCTATTTCCCGAAACTTGATCACCCAGAATATTCTCGAAAGTTATGAAATCCTTCTAAAAATTTTCAAAAATTCGGTAAGGTAAAAGTTCTCGAAAAAATGGAATTTATCGAGAATTTTTGTTGAAATTTTCGAAAATAGTGTGGACTTCCAAGTTATGAAGTTTTCGAAAACTGTGAAAAAAGATTTCGAAAAAAACTGAACGTTATCGAAAACTTTGTGAAGTTCTCGAAATGTTCAAGTATTCTCGAAAATTTTCAGAATTTAAAAAAAATTTGTGCCCAAAACTTTCTAAATTGTACAATTTAGAGAGTATCTAACCAGTCGAAGTGTTTTCTTTCTTATACAAGAGAGAAAAGCACTGAGTAATCAATGGTAACACTTCAGGAGCCTCAGAGAGAATTTTTGATAATTAAGGGTTTCGGATCAAAATTCTCGATAACAAGTACAGTGGAATTCTCGAAAATATGGCAGATTTTTGTTTTTGGAAAAAACAACCCAAGAACAAGTTTTTAATCCAAGATTCTTGTACAACTATCTTTAAAACAATGAAATCTTAAAGAAAGTTACAAACTTCACAAAATTTTCAAAAAATTTAAAAATTCTCGATAACAAGTACAAATTTTCGAATCTTGTATTTTTGAAGAAAAGTTTGAAACTTTTTGTTTGTATTGATTTGTAACACAAGTTTGTAAGCAAAAATGTGATAGAAACCAAGAAACAAGCAAGAAATTTGAACTTTTCCAAAAATAACGAGACTAAAGAACTTGGTTTTGGATCGAATGGTACAAAAACAAGATTCTACACCTTCTTCTAGCGAATGATACCACTTGTTAGGTCACCATTATGTGAATACACAAGATATACAATGATAGAAAAGAGATAAGAAGATAGATTGGATGATTACTTCAATATGAAGTATGAAAGTGCAAGAGTTTCTTTAAGATAATGAAATAACCAACAAATATTCAAGTTACATAAGCATAGTATTTATAGGCAAGGAGCTAGGGCAACACTCCCTCTCCTTTCCTTATCCATATGTTGGGCTTCAAAGGCCTTTTGGGCTTTATGATCCTTTATACATACCATAAACTAAATGAAATAAATAACTAAGCAACCTAATGTTATTACAAATGATCGAGCCTTGATATAACTGTGAAACGTGTTCTTAACAGGTTCTCTCCTAATGAATGAAAAATCGAAAATATATATAGAATTTACAATCTGACGGCGTCACCTTTTGGGTCGTGACGCCGTCAAGCCACGTCCTAGGGTTTCTTGATTGCCTAGATCTACATATGACGCCGTCTGGTAGAAATGTGTTCTGGGCCGTCTCTCTTTAACTTAACACGTGACGGCCTTAGCGAATTAGAACGTGACGCCGTCACGTGTAAACTTCCCAAAATCTTTTTGGCGCGTCAAGTGTAAATTAGCTATCCACCTCTTGATCAACATGTGACTGCGTCACCTTGTGAATCTTGACGCCGTCAGGTACTGTTTCCAGCTTGAATTCTTGACTTTGTCGTTTTCTTCACTTTTTGCTCAAAAACGTCCAAAATGCTTCCTTTTCTAGAATTCTTCTCCAAAGTACCTAAATTGACAAAAGAAACGATTTAAGGTAATAATTGATCATAATATCACGACTCAGGGCTTAAATGGCCCCTTAAAAGCGTAACAAATTTCTCCTTATCAACTATATATAGTTTTGGATTTTTCATTCATTAAGTGTGCAACTTTGGAGATAAACCCTAATCCAACTTTTATAGTATTTTTAGAGTTTCAAACCCTCTTTTCTTCCATGTTCAATTGAAGATAAGTTCTTCCTTTAATCATTCAATATGTCTGTGTTGTTTGATTAATTGTTTGTCTTTTCTTTACATTAACATGCTAGCTTAGGTTTTTTAGTCTTTGCTTAGATCTAATGAAACCTAGTTATTAATTACTGATTGTTGATTTGTTATTAGTTGTTTTGGGTGATTGACTCGCGTTAGGCTTAAGAAAACTGGCTAATCTCCTCTACGGTAACAAGCTTGAACGTCTTAAGAAACGTAATCGGATGTGTACTACGGTTTTATTGGTTGTGTTTAATGCATGAGTGACAATTAAGGAGGCTATGATCGGATACTAAATGTGTCATCATAAGAATATATAGAAGCTCATAGAGTTGGGGAAGGACGTACACGCCCCCACGAATGGTATTAAGGAATGCAACCCTTCATCCAAACAATTGCAACAAATCAATAAATCAATAAGAGATAACTAGGGAGTAGTGAAACCTAAGTAAACACATTTTCTCATTATAAAAAGTTCACCAATTTACTTTTCTTGTTATTTTTATTTTATTTGTTTAAGTAGTAATTTTGGGTTAGTTGACTAGCAACTAATTCCGCCCACTCTTCCAATACCCGAGTATTTTAATTGCTTTCATAAAATATGAAAATACAAAAAGAATCATCCCTCACCTTTAGACCTAGTTGACTTAGCTTTCAATCCTAACGACACTATTCCCCAAGAGAACGATCAATCCCCCGGTACCTACCACACACTATACTACATCGGTCAGGTACACTGCCTGGTGGGATTGCCAAATCTCTCAAGATCCCTTGAGAGGTAAAACCTTTTGCAAGGTTGCAAAACCACGCATCAATGTTCATATTCTTGGAGGAGAATTTAACCATGTTACCATATCATCGATACCGAGAGCATCCGAGGAGTATTAGTTTCTTTCATTTTCATTTTTCTTTTACATCTTTTATTTTGAAGATTGGAGACAATGTTCGACTTAAGTGTAAGGGGGTAAATTAGGATACCTTAGAAACTATAACTTCACTTGATTTTTGTTTTGTTTAATAGTATATGTGTAATAAAACTATGAGAAATACTTGTTAGGGCAATTTTAGCAACAAATTTAAAATTTTTTGCAACATATAGGAATGAAACTTTAGTCTTAATAAGCGTCTCATGGATAGGAATTGTATGACTAGCACAAAAACCGTATCACTCAAAATTTTCCACCCCAAATATGTGAGGATCGCCTTTAGATCTGTAGGGAAAAATATTCATTATTAGTGCTTGTGAGTATACCGGTAGTATATAGATTTTAGAACTTGCATTTGTGATGCATTCTGAGACCGCTAGTAAGACTACATTCGTTTAGTTAGGATTTACTATATAATAAGAGGCATTAGGATAACCCTTGTTTTACACATGTATTATAATTACATTGACTTCATTGGTCAAGTAATTCTCCCACACCCTTGCGATGTACTCATTTTTAGTACACGATACCCCTAGTACACCCCTCTAAGCCTATCTTTTTTGTTTCTAACTTTAAGCATCTTACTTAAAGGAAGAATTTGTTTACAATCCACCCCCAAATACACACCCAAATCAACTTAGCCTACCTTGTATGCACTCATCTTTAGTGCATTATTGTTATTTGTTTAAACCCCTAGTTAATTGTCTAATTGATTACATAGTTGCTAAGTCGAGTCATATCTTGTACATATTGTTTTGGGACGATTAGGACTCATGGGTAAAGTACTAGTGTTATAAAGTAATGGGGAAGAAAATCATTTATTACCCACATATATGCGTTAATGTTTTAAAGTACTCCAAGTGTTTCAATTATCTTAATTTGAGTCTTCATTTTGAATTATGTAAAAGTTTAAGTGTAAGGGGAGAACGAACTCCCTTTGTTGTATTATTTTGAATGGTAGGGCAAGAGTGTATGAAAAAAAAATCGAAAAACATGAAAAATGAAAAAAAAAAAAGTAGAAAAAGAAAAGTGAAAAAAACATACGAACTACCATCCTGTTTCTTCTATTTATGTTTATGTTGGTCGTAGTTAGTTTAAGTTGAGTCGAGTCTTGGCTTAGCAACGCCGCATTGTACATGTAATTGACTAAGACAATTAACTTGCCACCAGTAAAATATCCCTTTATCTAACAAACCGTGTTTTCCATACCCCTACACCTAACGTTATAACCCTTTAAAAGACCTATTTGATAGTTTATCCTAGGTGCTTATGCCAAAGTGGTGGAGGTTTTGATCCTTTCCCAAGCCTATGGTAATCTATGTGCTATGACAGATAGTGAGAGATATTTTCTCCGTTTCCATTTGTGATATATACATTTATAACACCCGAGAGATGAGAGTATCCAAACACTTAGAGGTGCTAGTGTATAATTTTCGTGCTTATTTTGATTAGGGTAGAATGATCATTTGCTGTAATTACTTTTATATTAATGTTAAATGACCCCTAGCTTGTATTTTGATTAGTATAAAAGCTCATTTGCTTGAGGACAAGNGAGATGAGAGTATCCAAACACTTAGAGGTGCTAGTGTATAATTTTCGTGCTTATTTTGATTAGGGTAGAATGATCATTTGCTGTAATTACTTTTATATTAATGTTAAATGACCCCTAGCTTGTATTTTGATTAGTATAAAAGCTCATTTGCTTGAGGACAAGCAAATACCAAGTGTAAGGGTATTTGATAAGGATTTATTTGATACGTTTTTAGGGGGTCATTTAAGCCCTAAGTCTTATTTTTATGATAAAATATTGCCTCAAATCGTTCCTTTTCTCATTTTAGGTACTTGGGACGTGATTTATGGAATATGGAGCATTTTGGAGCTTTTCGGACGTTTTTATGCTCAAGAATGAAGAAAACAAGAAAGTCAAGAAAAGTCAGGATTTTACACCTGACGGCGTCACGCTTTGAAAGCTGACGTCGTCACCTTATGCTGAGAATGGATGATTTTTTATAATGAGATGCCCTAGAAGAATTTGTGAAGTTAACACCTGACGGCGTCAGGTACAAAATGTTTGAGGCCGTCAGGTACAAAGTTAAAGAGAGACGGCCCAGTGGAGTGATAACATCAAATAACCCTGATATTTAAGTGTCAATTTCCCCCAATTATGCTCATTTATATTAATAATTATGTGGATATATGCTATTATCTCTTCATATTTTGTGTCCAGGTCATAAGTGGGCATAGGAGCTAAAGAGACGAGGAAATTGGAAAGTACGTGCAAAAGATAGACAAATCCAAGTATGTTGGAAGAAGCTACGGCGTAACTCAATCTCTCAAGTACGCCGTAGCGAGGATTTCTACTAAGAAGACCAAAGTCAACACGAATCAAGAGTTACGGTGTAACACATTTCATAGTTTACGCCGTAACAACCACATGGCTTGAAGAATCCTCAGATCTGAAGACTACGCCGTAACAACAACTATGGAATACGGCGTAGCAATGAGTACGAGAGTAGTCCAAGATCAAGAACTAACATACGACGTAACACACCTTTTGGAATACGGCGTAATGAAGACTACAAGAGTTATCTCAGATCCGATAAATACTCTACGGCGTAACCATTTGGAGATTACGACGGAGAAGAAACCCTAAATCACTATTACGGCGTAACAATTCATCAATTACGCCGTAAACTATGGATCTGGATAAGATTTCAGCAGTTATGGCGTAACACATTTCATAGTTATGCTGTAACTCCCGACGGGCCTATAAATACAGCCCTAATTTCTGCAGTTCAACATCAACTTTCTCACACAAAAAGTCAGAGATCGTTAGGAGCAGTTAGAAAGCCCTTCCACAGCAGCATACGAAGGCTTTCCAGGGGAGAAATCACACCTCAATCACCATAAGTTTTAGCATTTCATTATTTCAATTACATTTCGAATATTTGGATCTTGTAAACATTATTCCGAGTGTTAATTCTAATATGATTGGCTAAGCACCTCTGGTGCTAGCCTAGTTATGATGCCTATATTGTTTTAATCATATTTTCGTACTTTTCTTATATGCTTTTACGTGTGTGCATGCATAGTTTATCTTGAGAACCTCTTGTTTCGGTACTTTTGATATGCGGTTGTATCCATTACGCTAGCTTTAATTGAATTAAGACCCCAATTGAGTTAGTAGGCTAGAAGAATTGACCATAGGACACTAGCCTGATGGATTGCGAGGAAATGGGAGGGATGACAACTGACAATATTGCCTCGTGTGCGAATTGACCATAGGATCACCTTCCGTACTTGATAAACTTAAGAAGTTAGAGAAATGGTCTATGATCGTGAAAATAGGCCATTAGAGATAAGTCTAGCATGTAGTGGCACTTAATGACTCAAACCCGTATACCATACGTCGGCTTACTACATGGGAAGTGCCATGGTTCCTGACAGGATTCTGGGGAGATAGGCTAGGGAACTTGACCATATGCACCTAGTGATATATGTCCGCCCCACCTAAAGCATAAGATTAGTTTAATAGGGAACATGACATAAAATGATATAGGAGTAGTAACTAGGCTAGTACACTTTTCTCCCACTGCTCACAACTTTACTTTTATTTGCTATTTGTTTTCTTGTTTTGTTTTTATCTCAACCAATCAATCAATCAATCTTTCTTTTAATTAGTGACATTAGACTTAGACTTAGTCCGCACCACATAGCTCTTGGGACGACTTCGGAGTTACCATTACTATTATACACACGACCGTATTCTCTGTCCGTTAGTGCAAATAGGTAGACCTTAGGTAAAAAGAGTAATTATAAATATTAAAACCTGGTCGGTAAAACTTGCATCATGGAGTTATAACGTGACTGCGTCAGAAGGTCTCTTGGGCGATACGAAACCCTAAAAAGCGGCGATCTGACGGCATCAGGATCTATAACCTAACGCTGTCAGCCTTGTAAATCTATATATATTTTAGGATTTTTCATTCATTATGTGGTGGAACTTTGTGTACAAACCCTAGTCCAACTTTTGCAGTAAATTTAGGGTTTCAAACCCTATTTTCTTCCATATTCAATTAAAGATAATTTCTCCCTTTAATCATTCAATATGTCTATGTGTTGTTTGATTAATTGTTTGTCTTTTCTTTACATTAACATGCTAGCTTAAGTTTATTTGTGTTTGCTTAGATCTTATGAAACCTAGTTATTGATTGTTGGTTTGTTGTTTATTGTTGGGTTGATTGACTCGCATTAGGCTTGAGAAAACTGGCTAAATCTCCTATACGGTAACTAGCTTGAACGTCTTAAGAAACATAATCGGATGTGTACTACGGTTTTATTGATTGTATTTAATGCATGAGCGACTATTAAGAAGGCTATGATAGGATACTAAACGTGTCGTCATAAGAAGAGATAGAAACTCATAAGGTTGGGGAAGGACGTACACACCCCCATGAATGGTATTAAGGACTACAATCCTTCAACTAAACAATTGTGGCATTCAATAAACCAATAAAAGATAACTAGGGAGTAGTGAAATCTAAGTAAATACATTTGTCTTACATAAGAAGTTCACCACATTTACTTTTCTTGTCATTTATTTTATTTTGTTTAATTAGTAGTTTTTAGGTTAGTTAACTAATTCCGCTCATTCTTCCAATACCCGAGATTTTACTTTCTTTTATAAACATAAAAAATACAAAAAGAATCATCCCTCACCTTTAGACCTAGTTGACCTACACTTCAATCCTAACGACACTATTCCCCTAGAGAACGATCAATCCCCCGGTACCTACCACTCACTATACTACATCGGTCAGGTACACTGCCTGGAGGATTGCAAGCTTCTCAAGATCTCTTGAGAGGTAAAACCTTTTGTGTTGTTGCAAAACTCGCATCAAAATGCAAACAAAGGATGTTTTAATTGATTATAACAATACAGTTTGGTTGATAATTTTGTGGTATATGTTGACTTTATAGGTCAAAATGGGTTATTTCCCCCTAAACTAAGGGAGTCAAAGTTTAATTTCTTTACTGTCTCACAAATGTGTGATAAAAAGAATAGTGTTCTTTTTAATGACACTGAATGTATCGTTTTATCTCCAGACTTTAAGTTAACTGATGAAAGTCATGTTTTACTTAAAGTTCCTAGAAAGAACAATATGTATAGTGTTGATTTAAAGAACATTGTTCCTAAAGGAGGTTTAACTTTTCTCTTTGCAAAAGCTACATCTGATGAATCAAAACTTTGGCATAGAAGGCTTGGACACTTAAATTTCAAAACAATGAATAAATTGGTTAAGGGAAATCTTGTAAGAGGTTTACCTTCCAAACTTTTTGAAAATGATGAAACATGTGTTGCTTGTCAAAAGGGAAAGCAGCATAGAGCCTCTTATAAGTCCAAAACAGAGAACTCAATCAGTCAACCTTTACATATGTTGCATATGGATTTGTTTGGTCCAACATTTGTAAAAAGTTTAATGAAAAAGATGTATTGCCTAGTTGTCACTGATGATTTTAACAGGTTTACTTTGGTTGTCTTTTTAGCTACTAAGGATGAGACCAGTGGCATTATTAAGTCTTTCATAACAAGGATAGAATATCTAGTAAATCACAAGATTAAGGTAATAAGATGTGACAATGGAACTAAGTTCAAGAATAGGGATATGAATCAGTTTTGTGAGATGAAGGGTATTCTGAGAAAATGTAGTGTAGCTAGAACTCCTCAACAAAATGGAGTTGCAGAGAGGAGAAAAAGGACACTAATTGAGGCTGCTAGGACTATGCTAGCTGATTCTAAGTTACCTACTATTTTTTTTTGGCTAAAGCAATTGATACTGCTTACTATGTGCAAAATAGAGTGTTAGTTGTTAAGCCTCATAACAAGACTCCTTATGAACTTTTAAATGGTAGAACACCAACTTTAAGATTTATAAGACCATTTTGGTGTCCTGTTACAATTCTCAATACCATAGATCACTTAGGCAAGTTTCATGGTAAGGTTGATGAAGGTTTCTTTGTTGGATACTCTCTGAAAAGTAAAGCCTTTGGAGTATTCAACATTAGAACAAGGATAGTGGAAGAGAATCTACACATTAGGTTTAGTAAGAGAACACCTAATGTTGTAGGAAGTGGACCAGATTGGCTGTTTGATATTGATGCACTAACAAAAACAATGAATTATGAGCCAGTTGTAGCATGTACATAGTCTAATGGTTATGCAGGTACCAAAGCAAGTAATGATGCAGGTCAAGCTAGAAAGCAGACAGGACATGGCAAAGATTAAATTTTGCTACCATTATGGACTGCTGATCCACCATTCTCTCAAAGTTCAAAGAGTTCTCAAGATGATAAAAAGGATGATTCTGAAGATCCAAAGAGTTCTTCTGAAGATGGAGTCAAACCTTCTTATAATGATGAAAAGAAGGATGATAAAGATCTAAGAAAAGAAAGTAAGAGTGATGATAAAAGGAAGGATGATAATGCTAACAGTTCTAATGGTGTTAACACTGCTAGTAATGGTAACATCACTAAAAAGGTTAATACTGCTAGACCAACTATTAATGCTGCTGGCAAAGAAGATGATGTTGTTGAGGATAATGAATTTCCTTTTGATCCAAACATGCCTCCTTTGGAAAACATATGGGTTGATACTGATGATGAAGCTGATGCTGCAGAGGCTGACATGAACAACTTGGATGATACTATTCGTGTCAGTCCTATTCCAACTACAAGAGTTCATAAGAATCATCCTCAAGATCAAATAATTGGAGACTTGCATTCAGCAACACTAACAAGGAGCATGACAAAGAATTTGAAGGAACATGGGCTGGTTAGTAGTGTTCAACAAAGAACAATTCATAAAGACCTTCAAAATTGCTTATTTGCTTGTTTTTTTTATCACAAGTGGAACCAAAAAAGGTAATTCAAGCATTGAATAATCCAAACTGTATAGAAGCTATGCAAGAAGAGCTTCTATAATTCAAAATACAAAAGGTTTGGACTTTAGGGGAGTTACCTAATGGAAAAAGGGCTATTGGTACTAAATGGGTTTTTAGATGTAAAAAGGATGAAAGAGGAATTGTGGCAAGGAATAAAGTAAGATTGGTAGCTCAAGGATACACACAAGAAGAAGGGATTGACTATGATGAAGTATTTGCTCCTGTTGTAAGAATTGAAACTATAAGGCTGTTTGTAGCTTGTGCTTCATAAAAAGTTTTTGTGGTGTATCAGATCGATGTGAAGAGTGCTTTTCATTATGGAACAATTGAAGAAGAAGTGTATGTTACTCAATCACCAAGATTTGAAGATCCTGATTTTCCTGATAAGGTATACAAGGTTGAAAATGCACTGTATGGATTACATCAAGCTCTTATAGCTTGGTATGAAACCTTGTAAATATACCTGTTGGACAATGGATTTCATAGAGGAAATATTGACAAGACTTTGTTCATTAGAAGACACAAAGGTGATATTTTGCTGGTTCAAGTGTATGTTGATGATATCATCTTTGGTTCAACAAAGAAGGAGTTATGTCTTGAATTTGAGAAGTTATTGCATGAAAAGTTTCAGATGAGTTCTATGGGAGAACTTACATTCTTCTTAGGATTAGAATTCAAGCAGAAGAAGGATGATATATTTATCAGTCACGATAAATATGTTGTTGAAATTTTGAAGAAATTTAGGTATACTGATGTCAAGCCTGCAAACACAACAATGGTAATTGGCAAGCCTTTGCTCAAGGATGAAGATGGTGAAGAAGTGGATGTTCATCTGTATAGATCAATGATTGGTTCATTGATGTACCTTACTTACTCAAGGCCTGACAATATGTTTGCAGTATGTGCCTGTGCAAGATACCAAGTCACACCAAAAGTTTCACATCTTCATGCTGTGAAAAGAATTTTTAGGTACTTAAAATGTCAACCTAAATTGGGCCTTTGGTATCCAAAAGATTCTACTTTTGACTTGGTAGCATACACTGATAGTGATTATGCTGGAGCAAGCTTGGATAAAAATTCTACAACAGGAGGTTGTCAATTTCTTGGGAGTAGATTGATATCATGGCAGTGCAAGAAACAAACTGTGGTTGAAAATTCCACAAAAGATGCTAAATATGTGGCTGCTTCAAGTTGTTGTGGACAAGTGCTTTGGATTCAGAATCAATTGCTGGATTATGGGTACAATTTTATGCATACCAAAATCTTTATTGTCAATAACAATACTATGTGCATAATTAAAAATCTTGTTTTTCATTCAAAAACAAAGCATATAGAGATTAGACATCATTTTATAAGAGATTGCAATGAAAAGAAATTAATTCAAATGGTCAAAATCCATACTGACATTAATGTTGCAGATTTGCTCACAAAATCTTTTGATGTGGGTAGATTTCAATTTTTGATTGCCAGTATTGGAATGTTAAATCTTTAAATTCTTTTATCTCTTTATGTTTTTGTAGAGTTTTATATGTCTTAGTACTATTATTCAAGTCAATAAGAGTTTCTGCTGTTAAGTATAATTAGTACTGCTAGTTATACTTAGAACTGCTAGTTAATGCTGCTAGTTATACTTAAAAATGCTAAGTATAATTAGATGTTGTGATCATTGTGAATGTGTTATGGGTTGTGTTTTTTCGGTGTTGGAACTAACATTTTGCAGGATAAGCAAAGCAAAAGGTGTTTGGATTAGATCTGGAGTTTATGTTGGTAACTCAGACTTAATGGTACTAGGCATAAGTTAATGCTGCTAGGCATAACTTAGTGTTGCTAAGGTTACTACTGCTGGGTTAATTGAGGGTATTGTTCTATAAATTCAATTGATTAAGGGTTTATATCAATCGTTCGCTCACAAAATCGATTTTATCTGTTCAAATACTCTCTTAAACAAAATCCTATCTCAATTTTATCATCTAATTGCAAAACCCAACACAATCTCAAAAACAACATCTTGTCGAACCTTCAACTTGCTGATTCTCATAACATGATTGCCTTTTTACAAAAACCCAAAGAGATTGAAGGATTTACAGAAATAGTTGATTTCTTTAATGCACACCCCATTAGGTATGCATTAACTGTGAATCCTACCATATATATTTCCCACATTAAAGAGTTTTGGTCTACTGCTAAGGTCAAAACAATTAATGAGGAAGAACAAATACATGCTTTTATAGATGGGCAGAAAATCACCATCACTGAAAGCTCTGTTAGGGAATGTCTTCACTTAACAGATGCTGAAGGTGTTGAGTGTTTTTCAAACAATACTATTTTTAAAAACCTTGTATAGATGTGCTATGAAAGAAAATCTGATTCTCTAAATTTTTTAAAAGGATCTTTCTCCCCACAGTGGAAATTTCTTATTCATACGATTTTGCAGTGTTTAAGTCCAAAAACAACTGCTTGGAATGAGTTTAGCAGTAATATAGCTTCTGGTATAATCTGCTTGGCTACAGACCAAACTTTCAATTTTTCAAAATTAATTTTTGATCATATGGTTAAGAACTTGGATACATTACAAAACAAATTTTACGTCTATCCAAGGTTTCTACAAGAGTGTTTGGATAAACAGTTTACTGATAAGAAAACTCATAAAAAGATTTACGTTGCACCCTCTCATACTAAAAAGATTTTTGCAAATATGAGAAGGGGGAAAAGACTTTTTTGGAAAAGTGGCAGCTTTGTTTTCAACAATGGTGACATTAGGCCAAAAACAAATGGGTGAAGGTTCAGGAAATCCACCTGATACCCATCACACACCCACAATTTTAACATCCTCACACCTTAAAAAGACCTATACATGTAGGAAAATCAGAAAGAGCACTGAGTTACCTCAGGCTAGTGCTTCTACTCACATTGTACCAGATGAGGTTGTCATTGAGGAGGAGGATGACAATTTGGAAAGGGCTACTACTACTGCTACTAGCTTAGATGTAGAGCAGGACAGTAGTAACATAATTAAGACCCAATCCAAGGCAACATCTCATGGATCAAGTTCCCATGGAACTTGTTAATACAAATAATGTCAAAAACGTTATTCGCATTATTCGATCTTCTTATGTTTTGTTAATCACAAAATATAAAGACATGTTACGTAAAGTTACAGTTAATAAGTTTTTAACCGAGGAAACTCGTTACTTCTACGATGCTTCTACAACGTTACTTCAGGTATGAACAAACTTTATACCGTCATTAGTTTGGTGATCAAAGAAGTTTTTATTTTCTTATAAACTTACATTATTGGGCAAATTACCTGAAAATGTATTTAACTTGCCACTTTTTACCATTGTATGTAGCCTTCTTTTTTTTCCCAATCTGTCAATGAACTTGCAAAATCCGTTCATTGCGTGTAGCGGTGACCTGTTTGACCTGCTGGGGCAGGTTAAGCTAACGATTGTTAGGTTTATCATTGCAATGTTAGTCCTTTAGACTAACGATCGTTTATCATGGCTACATAGAATGACAAAAAGTAACAAGTTAGATGACTTTTATTATTTTTAAAATTTATGTACGTTTTTACACGTTTTTGCACACATTTTTATACACGTTTTTATACACATTTTTATACACGTTTATACACACGTTTTTATACGGATTTTGTAACACCCCCATTTTTCACAGATCGCAGCGGATAAAGTGTTTGGGGTATTACTTCATAGAATCACAGATACAGTATAGAAAACGACTCGAAAAGAGACGTTTTGAAAAAATAGTTATCATTCATAATTATCAGAGTTTTAATTATAAAAGATATACTTTTATTTTGTTGAGGTCCCAAAATCTAAGAGTTAGGTTGGTGGTGTTTGAATGATAACCATGAGAAGTCTTCCGAGTTCAGTACCTCCTTTCGCCATAGGTCCATAAAAGTAATTAACCTAGAATACATGCTTAAAAAGTCAACACTAGGTGTTGAGTGAGAATCATAGGTTTAGGGGTTAGTGAATACAAGTTCCCTGGGTTCAGTTGTTACACCCATCTGGGAAAATGCAAGTTTTTGTGATAATTGTGATGCATGCACAATTATCAGGAGTTTAGTAGGTTGCACTAAGCTCATGAATCACACCTTAACGATCCGGGTCATGTGGGCTGCAGACCCAACATGAGGGGATAGAAGGATAACTTGCCAAAGTTATACCTTGAGTGGATTCAAATATAGTACTTATTGGTACCACCTAGTGGGGTGTTAATACCAACGGGAGTTGTCAAACTCCAATAGATCTATCAACTATATTCGCGTTCGATTGGATAAAACCTTCCAAACGATTAGATTCATGAATTTTGTTTATGTAGTGGTGGCAGTTAGTTTACTCGTGCAAACAACCAAAGAAAAAGACTTGTATTCGGTTTTAAGTAAAGCATTTAGCATGTATCCCCCTTACAGGGTTTATAAAAGCATTTAGTTTGAAAGTTTAAAAAGATGTAAGGCTATGAAGACTCACCTGGGTGTAGAGTAATCTAAGTAATGCAAATAGTGACTCGGGAACTAGACCGCCTTACTCACGTATCCTAGTGTGTTGTTGTTGGTTTTGTATGTATGTCAAGCTTTTAGTTATCATGTTTTATGTTTCTTAAGTTATGGTTTTTAGGTTTGTTAATGTTTTAGATATAACATAACACCGTTCAGGCCATTGTAATTCAGAAGTATATGACTCCTCACATGAAGCTCCCTACTATTGTATTATGTTATCAACATAATACCGTTCGGGCCATCATAATTCAGAAGTTAATACTCCTCACACAAAGCTCCCTATTATTGAGTTATGTTGTTATTAGGGTTTAGTTATAATCATATCACCGTTCGGGCCATCATATCTCAGAAGTATATGCAATAATCGTTCGAGGAGTCAGGGCACTTTAATTCATAAACCCAACAAACTCGTCAAAAACGAAATTTCCAGATAGTACTCCTCGCATGAAGCTCCCTAGTATTGTGTTATGCTTCTAACTTTATTTAGGTTTTATACTTATATGATATTTTCACTTTTTACCCTTATAGTTTATATATTTACGTTTTCTACCCTAAGTTTTATATTACTATATTACTTATACTAATAACTATCTATATTAGACAAAACTAGACCCTAGACTTCTATATTAACCTAAGACTCCTAAGTTTTCTATATTTACCATTTTAGACCTTTAACTTATACTATTTATGTTTTTAGTCCTTTTAGTTTATACTTATGTTATTATATATCCTAGGGTTTTAATATTATGCAAAACTAATCCTTACTACTTATAACTTCTAGGAAAGTTCAAAAACAGTCCCTAGACTTTATAATTTCAGGAATTTATGATATATACCCCTATGCATGTAAACTATTGCAAAACTAGTCCTAATATGCATGTAACTTGTATTTTATCTAGTTTTTAAGTTTTCTAGCCTATGTTTTACTTATTCTAAGTTATCTAAGTTATATTTAACTAGTGTTTGACCTAATTTAACTACTTATAGCATGCATGCAAGTATATGACTCAGTCTAGGGTTTTAAAATGTAAACTAGCAAGTAGAATGGTTCTAGGCTCATGCAAGGTTATCTAAGCTATCCAAATCTATCCTAAGACTATATTAAACCTATATTAACTAAAAGTAAGACTTACTTGGCTAGGGGGGGTTTACGTGGGTTAGAGCTAGGTTTAGGGTTTTCTAGGGTTTCCTATACCTCGTACGACTTCAATCCATAACACAACTCAACCAAGGCCTAGCTACTCGTTCCTAACAGCTCCTAAGGGCTTAGTACTATAGAAATATGAGTTAGAGAGGAGGGGGAAAGGTGTGGAGAAGAAATGAGAGGGGAGGGGGTATTTATAGGTCGACGAGAGGCGTAGCAAAACGGGGCCTAGTGTCACGGAGGGGGAGGGCTGAGCATGAAAAGCTAGGGGGAGTTGGCAGGTACTAGGAGAT
The DNA here is from genome assembly GCA_014162995.1 of Artemisia annua. Taxonomy (NCBI): domain Eukaryota; kingdom Viridiplantae; phylum Streptophyta; class Magnoliopsida; order Asterales; family Asteraceae; genus Artemisia; species Artemisia annua. The sequence continues at coordinate 51,245 of LBNU01018746.1, forward strand.
TGATGAGGAGCAGCTTAGTAGTAGCTAGGGGCTGCGTAGACGGTTGTGGGGAAAATGGCCGTGGATGCGGTTAGGAAGAAAGGGCGACAAGGTGGTGACAAGGCTGAGCTGTATACCCTACCTTGCTTGGTGCTTGGAGGTGTTGTAAGCTGCTTGGTGGGTTTAAGGGTGGTTTCGGGTTAGGGTGATTAGGGTGGTTTAGTGTGTGATTAGGAAGGGTTTGAAGTGGATTCAGGGAGTAGTGGTGGCATTGCCAAGTAGGTGATACCTACTTGTGTTGTGCTTAGAGTTTGTTAGGTGTGTGCTTGGGTATGACTAAGGGTTTCAGGGTGCTGTTAGGTTGAGCACATACTGCAGCAATGTCAGGCCTTGAGTAAGTTAAGGTACATCAATGAACAATCATTGATCGTATACAGATGCAACAGTGGCACTTCTTCACGCATTTCATCTTGAGCAAAGGCTTGCCATATTCCATTGTTGTGTGTTTGCAGGTTGACATCAGGGGGTATACCTAAATTTCTTCAAATTTCAAAACATTTTATCGGGACTGATAGAGATATATCATCCTTTCTTCTGCTTGAATCTAATCTAAGAAGAATGGTAAGTTCTCCCATAGAAACTCATCTGAAACTTTTCATGCAATGACTTACTCAAATTCAAGACATAACTCCTTCTTTTGAACAAAGATGATTAATCATCGAAATACACTTGAACCAGCAATAATAGTTCAACCTTTGTGTCTTTAATGAACGAAGAGTCTTGTCAATATTTCCTCTATGAGAAGTCCCTTGTCCAACAGGGTATTATTTACAAGGTTTATACCAGAGCTATAAGGCTTGTGTAATCCATACCAGTGATTTTCAACCTTTAGGTACCTTATTCAGGCAATCGGGAGTGATCTTCAATGTTGGTGATGAGTAACATACACTTCTTCTTCAATTGTTCCATAAATGAAAAGCACTTCACAGTCGATCTGGAGTACACCACCAGAGAAGTTTGATGAAAGCACAAGCTAACAAAACAGGGGAGGGTGTTAAGGGCTTATGTTTAGGTCTTACTAAGTTTTAGTTAAGTTTTAGACCTAGTTTCTACTTATTATGTGTTTAAGGTTTTACCTAGGGTTTAGTGCCTAACTTAAGTTCCTAAGTGTGCCTAATGACTAATCCTAAGACCTAAAGGGTTTATACTAAGTGCGGGTAACCTATGGGGAAGTTTTGGGAAGGTTTGACCTAGTTTTATGACCTAAATGACCTAAGTGGGTTTAGTGAGTGACTAGGGTTTATCCTATGGTTTTGTGCCTAAGTTAGTGTCCTAAGGGTATCTAATAACTATTCCTAAGTTCCTAAAGGCTTATTCTAAGTGATAGTGACCTAAGGGGAAGTTTTGGGTGGGTTTAGACCTAATTTTAGTTATCTATGACCTAGTTATGGTTTAGGGCTTAGGGGGTTTATATCTTAGTTCTAAGGGTTCTATTCTATAACCTAATAGTCCTAATATATCCTAATATACCTAAAGATACTCTTACTTAAGCCTTGAACGCATTCTTACTAGTTTAACTAAGTATATAGGTTCAGATAAGCACATAATCCTACTTAAGTTTTAGTTTATAGTTTATTAGGGTTTTGTGTTATGTTTAGTGTTTTAGATTGGTGTGTTACTTATTATGGTGTTGTTATGAGTTTATGCTTGACAAACCTGGGTTTATAGGATGTGAGTGTTGAGTTATTTGGCTTGTGTAGATATGTGAGTAGGTCTAGTGAGTTGTTGGATCGATATACTCTGACCAAACTATTATATAGCTTGTTAAGGGTTTAGTAGCCTTGGATAAATCCTAATCTACTAACAATGAAACACTGAATTACTCTATTAAGTATGCGGAATTACTTAACAAAGCTAAGAAGAATTAACCAAACTTTGNTAAAGTATACATTAAGTTTACAAAATCTTTGTTTCTAAAATATATAATTTAGTTTGTTTCTATAGTTGTTTTGAAAACCACTCAATTAGATTGTTGAGTAAAAACTACAATGTTGTTTATTACATATATATGTTTATATTTTTAGTTTGGTTATATGAAATTGATTTGTGAATGGAACTTAGTTTGATCTTTATGTGAAATCAATATATGCACAATTTAAGCAATTATAACTATATGCAAGATGTAAGTATGTAAGCTAAGTAATGAATGAGAGATGGAAAGATCAAACCGAGAGACAAAGGATTTTTAGTGGTTCGGCTACAAGGACACCTTCCTTGCCCTACTCCAATCCCCGAGCACCGAACTCGAGAGTTTTCTTCACTAAGTCAATATGCTCCCTTATGGCGGAGAAAACCGTACACACCTTAGCTTACAACAATTTAACGACACAAGCTATATGTCGAGTTCTAATCGTAGCTAGAACCAATCTCACAACTTCAATCACACCACAACTTCTTCACACCCTTTCACGCCTTCTACACTTCTTCACAACTCTTGTTTCTTAACGCCTTCACAACCTCTATCTATTCACTACTTCAAAGCTTCTACGTCTTCACAACTTCTAGGCTTCTATGTCTTCACAACTTCAATACTTCTACGGCTCTACTTCAAGGCTTTTATCTATACACCACTACAAGGCTTCTACTACATTAGAGCTTCTATGTCTTCGCTACTTCTAAGCTTCTATATCTTCACAACTTTATGGCTTCAACGTCTTTACTACTTCAAGGCTTCTATACTACGATGCGGCTTCTATATCTTCACTACTAATCGCTACTTCAAAATATCACTACTTCTTATACTTCCTACCACTAATCCTATCCACCTCTACTTCTTCACTTCTTGTACCAGTTCACAGTCTCAATAAATCTAGATCCTATATCTAAATCCAAGTAACTAATATACACACCTTATATACCAAAGAATGAATGATTTACAAGATGAAATGAATACATAACTTAGATAGCAAGATGATACTAAGTTGTAATACTTCTAGTGTTGTTGGATAGAAGTATTCTTCTCTTTGCACTTGAATGTTGAAGCTTGAATCGCTTGGAAACAAAAGCTTATGATTATATGATCAAAGAGTAGATTTAGAGAGATTTGGACAGAAAGTTTTTGTGCAAAAAGGCAATGAAAATCTGTGGGAATAAACCAGTATTTATAGGCAAAGCTGGGGGGGTCAGGAGCGTGGCCGGTCCCCTTAATTGAGGGGCCGATCCCCTTAAAATTAAAGGGGCAGCCTAGTTAATTAAGGGGGCCCCCCTTCTGAACGTTGTCCAGCTTTGTCTTTTTGTGGGGAAGGTTTTTCTGGAACATTTTTGCCATTTTTGGTTGAAAATTTGAATTTATATATTTATGATTAATTAAACATTTTTATTTAACACTAAAAATGATTTTCTAAAATATATAAAATGTTTGTGGCATTTTATAAAAAATATAGAGATTAAGAAAATGTTCCTTTGAACATATCTATTAGACACTTTGTTTATTCATACCTTAAGTGATTAGATGGTAAAAGTGAGCATTTACTACTAAATACTTATTTACATCATGATCTTTGGTTTGATGAGTTTTCGTTTTGTGATTATCAAAACATAGAGATATCGAAAGATATGAATAACGTTTTTAGGCATTATTTATATCAACAAAACGTTTCTTTTTATGCAACAAATGAATATATCATGTTTATCTATAACTGAAAAATCATTCGTTATGTAGAGCTTTATTTCTTGTTCATAACTCCGTAGCTTAGTAGAAGGCCACACATATATAATCCTAATCACCTTCTAAAGCATAATGCCAAACACCCCCATATCATTACTACTTTATGTAGTTGGGGGATGTGTAGAATGTCAATTTATGCGCGATATAAATTCGAGGAATTTTATTAAAAATTTACATTAAAGGAATTTGGCTGCTAGATCATAGAAAAATATGTTAAATACCAACACCATCACATTACATATTATTATTTTTGGAATCAACAAAAATTGATTTAGCCAATAATACAGAAATCAAAATCAAGTGTCTAACTGTCACAACCCATAATTTCAGGTCATTTCCCAAACCTCGACATTTCACTATTCACCCGTTACTATTCATCATTTACTATTCATCGATCACTATTCATCATTTTACTATTCATCGTTTTTGGAGTCAATTTGAGATTCCGAGACGCGTTCAGAAAATTTACTATTCACATGACACTATTCATTCCCGGAGGGAAAGTACTATTCATGCATGTCATTCAATTCATCGTAAACGGGGTTTACGGGTATTCATGTTCGCGTAACCGGTTTGGTTTAGATGCGAATTCATGCATTATTAGCAGGGACACTTCATACGGACTAGAAATAGTCCACATATCATCACAATAACATTTTCATACTATTCCACTCGTAGGATTTTCAAATCTACATTTTTAGTACGTTTAACGCTTTACGTAAGTTTATTTTTAACTAAACGTTAACACGCGATCACTAAATGTGACTAACACGTCTGACACTCCCCACAATGATCCTAATACATTTTCATACTCATTATAATGATATAAAAATTATATTATTAATTTACCCGGTGTTTTGAGAATTTTACCGTATTTACCGGTATACGATTAAACTTCCGTCGGTTTTCGATATTTCAACACGACAATTATTTTAACACCCGATTCTCATCAGGAATGTAATTTTATAATTTTTACAACATTGTTATATTCTATTTGGTACCGTTAAATTTTATTTCTAGCAAACTCGGTACCCGGTATTCCTCAAATCTATTAATAAACACAATATATACACATTATATACATCTAAATCTTCAAATTCTTACACAAAAATCTCCCACCCCTCCATTTCGCCCCCCCCCCATGTGTAGTTCTTACACATTTGAAATTCTTACTCACTTCCATTAATTGAAAGTACCTTTAACCAAAAATCCTTCCAAACTATAATTTATAACCTCAAAAATACACATAGATCTAGCAAGTGAAAAAAATAAAACACTCTCTCTTTTCTCTTGCTCTACCTCACGGCCAACAACAAGAACACAAGCTAGATCCATAAATTTTTCAAGCTCAAGTTATTTACAAGCTCATTTAGTACTCCTTTTTAGGGTTTTGAAATAAAAACCCAAGGTTTTATAGGTTTTCATCTCCATAAGCTCACTAATCTTTCAAGTAAGTTGTCAAAACTCATTTTCATAATTTCACCAAGTTCTCATGATATTCATTTGATTTTATACAAGATCTACATGCATGTGTTAGTTTATACCACTCCATTTACACTTTTTATAACTTTTGAGCCCTAGATGTTAGAATGAGTAGATCCTTGTTAGATTATCATGGTGGATGATGTTTAGGAACCCATGACACCCTAAGAAGGTGTATGGTAGGTTATGGGATGATTGGTTGTTGTAGGAATGATTTTTGGACATGTTGTTAACTAGGAAAATGGATTTTTACACTTGTACATAACCTACTGTCCTAAAAATGAAAACGTGGTGAACTCAGTAACTTTTGAGTAATTTTTGGCCAAATATTTAGAAAATACTTTCCGAGACGAAACTATGGCCGAAAACGGGGACAAAAACGGACTTATAACGAAGGAGTTATGATTTTTATAAGTTTAACGATAAAAATTGTTTTCCGGAAAATGGGGTTGCTGATGGAAATTATTCATTGGGTCATTTTAGGCGTTTGGCGAAACCTAGGTGACCCGGGTCTCTAAAAACATGTTAGTATTTGTTTATACGAAAGTGTGGATATAAAGAACGTAGAAAACGGACGTATAACGAAAATAAAAGCCACGTTTTAAACTTGATATATACTTATTGTTTTGACAGCTTTTAACATAGAGTATATATATTTCGTACTAAGTATAGTTTTCATGCAACTAAACTTGAAGGGCCGTTTTTCATAACCATAGAGTTCCGTGTCATCACAAGTCACTAACCCGACAACGTAATGGTTTTCAAGGTCTCCTAACGTCGACACACGTGCCTACACTTTATATATATAAATATAAGTTACTTGACTAGTTTTGCGTACTAACTTGAGTACATATTTTACCAAGTGTTACCAACATTGAATTTCGACGACAACTTATATTTTCAAAGTACGAGTGGTATAGGTAACATGTACATGTTCATGCATCATTTCATTTCATAATCTCATGTAGTATACATACATTCATTATTAGGTTGCGGCTAGTTGTTCGTGCCTAGTATTGTCAAGTGTTTCCATTGTTCGGTTCCGATCATTTCATAAGTAATCCGAGTACTTACATCATCACTTGAGGTGAGTTTTCATAGCCCCGTTTTTACATTTATTAATGTTTTCAAATCCCACGGGGGAGAATACATTGCAATCATTTTTATATACGAACCAAGGTATCAAATTCATTGTACAATAGGTTAAGTTACCTCATATGCCAATTGCAAGTCCCCTATTATCATGGACCGTTAATTATATATAAGCGAGGGTGAGTGGATAGATCTATTGAGGGTGACGCCTCCATCCGTGTTGGTCATACCAACGTCCGTTAGCGGATGCATTTCATTTTATCATACTTAGAGTGTCGGCATAACACTCTCTTGAGGGGCATCTCATTTGGTCTAGTTTCGGGGTCATGAGCTTAAGGCTATTGTACTTCATTTTTACGTGACTTATGTCATACAGATTATACTTGTGGTTTCGTATAACAACTGTTTATAAACCTATGATTTCTCACCAACTTTATGTTGACCGTTTTAAGCAATGTATTTTCAGGTAATTAGCATCATCATGGACATGCATATGGACCATCATTTTGAAGTCGCGGCGTCGACTTGCATCACGGTTTTTCATGCACTTATGTATCGTTTGATCAAACTTGTACTTGTTTTCAAAACTTGCAACTTACATTGGGACCTATGTTTGTAAACTCTGATTTTTATTTATGATCAAACGTGTATTTTCTAAACGACACTTTAGGTCGTTCAATATAATCTAGTGATGGGATGCCATGAAAGTTACACCCGGGTATTCAAATCCGCTGCCCATAACAGGTAAATTCAGGGTGTGACACTAACATCCCAATGCCAACATTTTCAACAAAATGTAGACAAAATAAATAATATATGACTCATTCGCTTATACAAACAAGAATGACATGATCACAATGCATAGCTTACAAATTCATTTATACTGGTTCACAAGGATAAATTAATAGTTTAACACAAATATTTACAAACTTCATATAAAATTGGACTAAAAAGATAATAGATCAACCCACCTGTTTTAACATTCTTCAAATTTGCTCCATTTTGACCCTTATTTATAAAAATCTTGTTAGTCATGATATAAAATATTAATAAATACAAATATGTGACTCTCTTTACATCCTAAAAAGAGTGTTTACAAAAAAAAAAAATAGATAAATTATGATATAGGTTTTATGTAATGTTTAATTGATAAAAAATTATACTTACCATAACATTTATTATACAAATAAATATTGGTAATAAATGCATGCTTTTATTACATAGGGGAAAAAAGAAAATTACTTATAAGGGTATAGTGTGTGATTTAAGGGTAAAGTGAAGAAGTGTTCCACGTTATTTATAGTAGATCAAATTCATTATTTTGGGCGACTAGTAGATGATCGAATTAAAAGCTATACTTTATTTTTCTAGGCGACTAGTATGAGATGTTATTTATGATTATACTTAATTATTTAGGGCGACCTCAACTTAGATATATAATTCAGTGACAAGCCTTAGTGATGCGTGGTTTTGCAACCTTGCAAGAGGTTTTACTTATCAAGGGATCTTGAGAAGCTTGTAATCCCCACCAGGCAGTGTACCTGACCGATGTAGTATAGTGTAGTGGCAAGTACCGAGGGATTGATCGTTCTACTTGGGGAATAGTGTTAGTTAGGATTAAAAGCTACTCT